>CM076580.1:421497101-421743120 GCA_034641835.2 Pinus albicaulis | reverse complement strand
AACAATTATATCCAGAAACCTCCAAATGTTTATTTGGATTATAGGAGGTGGAATATTTGGGTGATATTGTATCTCATGAGGGTGTTAAGGTATATCCCAAGAAAATTAAATCCATTAAGGAATGGAAAATTCCTACAACCATAAAGCATCTTCGAGGATTTCTAGGGTTAAAAGGGTACTATCACAAGTTTGTTAATAATTATGGGAGAATATAGACACCTTTAACATAATTACTAAATAAAGATGCATTTTCTTTGACTCTAGATGTAACTAAGGCGTTTCAACATCGTAAAGAGGAAATGTGCCAAGCACCATTCTTAGCTCATCATATCATCCTCAATATAATGGTAAAACTAAGATAGTGAACACATGTTTGGAAGTATATCTCTGTTTCTTTGTATCTGATAACAAGACACAATGGGTCAAGTGGTTACCTCTATCTGAACGTCCTTCAATTCATCTACCAGTGGTTGTAAGTTGACATCCATATTCTTCACTTGTCTTCTACCAGGTACTAAGAGAGCCAACATAAGATGTTCTTTCTTCATGGAAAACCATGGGGGGATATTTTTAGTGACCACTACTATAGGAGAAACAAAATAGTTGGTGTTCTGGATGGAAAATGGGTTGACGCCATCCATGGCTATGCTGAGTCGTAGACTCCATAATTCATCCCTGATTTTTTCGGGCCATGTATCCTCTATATGCTTCATGGCTATTGAATCTATTGGGATTCACATAACTCCCAAATCACTTCTTTGTGAGGCATGAAATCCCTGTAACATAGCTAATTCTTTGGAACGAAAGAGCCTTTGAATCCTTCAGATTATAGGCATGTGCCTCAATATCTTAAAAGGAGGACCATGTCATCTACCCTTCATTTTTTATTTATCCTACTTGTCATGACCACATTTTGGACATATCTTTTTTTTCGTCATATTCGCATATATATAGAATACAATCATTTGGACGTGCATGATATGATATGTAATCAACACCCAACATTTTCAAAAATTTCTTTTCCTCTTTGCAAGTACCAGGAAAGACATTATCACACAAAAGAACCTTATCTTTGAATAACCTATAGTTGGTGATGATGGAAAATATTAAATGTATATTAATGACGATATAATTATTAATGTTCATACAATTGACCATTTTTAATGTTCATTTTGTGATTATATTTCTCAAAATATAAGGGAGGTCTTTATGGTAACTTACCTCAAAATTTCTGAGAAACACGCATTCAACAAGCCAAAATTTATTATTGCTATCCCGAGCTGGGTAGACTTTGAGTAACCACCAGGTCCAAAGAGAGGGGTGGTGGAAGAAAATCTAAGGCTTTCGGAAAAGGTGTCAGAAATATCAGCATCATCCCCTAGCTGATCATTGTTCTAGAATGCATCTAACAAAATTGTCTCCATGGTAGTCATATCCCTTCAGTAATCATCCATACCAGCCTTTATTTGATTGTTCCATTTCTAGCTTCTAAAGAACTAATATTGTTGTAGTCATTCCTAATTGGTGAATCTAGACGTAGAGAGAATTGAATAGGTCGTTGATTCAAAAATTCTTGGTATAGTTCCTCTCCAAATTTTTCTCTTAATTTAGCCATCTCTCTATTTTAAATTGTTGTGGGGTACAACAAAAGATAGTAGGTAGGTCGCTCATTATCAATAGAATCCTAATAATTTCAAAAAATATATTTGAACATGATTAGTACAAAACCTATGATATCAATTAGTAAGCACATTGAAAATGCATGATTAATTGGTTTGACATTGAAATGATTACATTAATATACCAAACATTTATTATTATCATCATTGCCCCAGGATTGTGGCTAGAAGATGAAATATTGTTGCAATTGGCAGGGTGAAACGGCTATCCATTTTCATCTACCAAATGTGCCTTGTGGTATGCTGCTCCTAATAAGAGTTTTCGACGTGTTAGAGTTGTTTGAATATTTTGTGCATCTAAACTCGATTTTGAATTTGTATGAACCTGGAAATTTGTATACATTATAAATTTTATTAAGATCATTGACATGGGTAAAAAACATTAACTCAATTAGATAATGAAAATATAGATAAAATCTTAAGGAAATATTACGTCTCAAGATGGATAGAGAGAACTCCATGATGGACTTTGAGAAATATTATGGAACAAGCTACATTTTGAAGAATTTTCCATTCGATATAATTATTATATTTTCTCCCCGCATTTCCACAAAATAAGCAATAAATTTTGGTGTACACACGTAAAAGTAATTTCGGTGCCTTAAAAATTGACTTATTGTTATCAGTGTTGATGTACATATAACCAAACCAGTGCATTTTAGTTACTATGCACCAGTGCAGTGTTATTAATTGACTCGCCAATGATGAATAACTGCAGATAAAAAAATTGCAAACTTTAATTTTTTAAGTGAAAAAAAGTGGTAAATTTAAAAATGGGCCACAAAATATTTTCGAAAATCTAGTTTCATAAAACAATTCTTTAAATAGTAAACACTTTTCACTATTTCATTATTTTTGAAAAAAAATTTGAGGGAGAGAATTGCACGAGATACATCTGGAGCAAGAGAGCATGAGAGTACTTTGGAGCAGTGAAATAACTTCGAACAGAACTATTTAGACAATCAAAATTCCAAACCTGTGGTGATTCAAGCACTATAGCATAGAATTTCAAACCATCTCATGATTAAATTTTATTGTTTTTTTTACATTTTCTGCTGTATTTTTTATGCATTAAGTAAAAATATAAATTTACTGTTCATTTTCATTAAATAAAAAATAATAAAAAATATACTCTTACGCTAAACCCTTGAATCTTTTTGTTTCTGCCCTTGCTCTTCATTTTACTATGCCTTTAGAATTAGGGCTTTTTATTTTAGATTTATAGGGTTTGTATTGCTATATATATATATATATATATATATATAGGCCTATGACATCTAACCCACAGGACAACTTGCATAGTCAGATACTAATCCACGTCGATCCCTGCATGAGTTTTTAAAAAGAAGAATTTTTCTAATCGGTGCACCCTTTGTAAAATAACGCACATGTAGGTTGTTTTATCATGGTGCACCACACACGTACTATTTGATAAAATAAATTTAAAAACATATTTTTTTAAATATGTGCTCCATATGTAAAATAGAGCACCCGTGCACTATTTCATTGTAGTGCACCGCGCACGTATTGTTTGACAAAAAATATTTTTTTATTTTATGTCTGTCTTAATTGGTGCACTGCTTAACATATAACATAATAGTCTCGTTGTTGACAGAGAGCACCATACGGTGGTCCCGAGATTTTATGGTGCTTCTATAACAATATGCCACACTGCCCCCTCCACAACATCATATGCTACAAAAAATAACACTAGAGGATTTTTATTAATTTTTCTATGTTAATCAGTGCGCTGGTTAACATATAATGCATCGGTTCTCCTTTTTTACAGAGAGCACCATAAGATTTTTCTACTATTGTGGTGGTGTGTTTCTAAGAACACGTGACATCGACGTCGGTGCCTACATCATTAAAGGCGCACCTTTTTCTTGATTTTTTTTTTTACTTGAAAAGTTTATGATTTATTTATAAAATATATTTTTGAATTGTATGGTATGGGTTTCATATTGATAGAGAAATGGCTGAAAAGAGATCAAGTAACAAAAATACTCATAAGACCTTTAAAAAAAAAAAAATTGTAAATTCTTTACAAAAATTATTATTGTTGAACTATATGTAAGTTTAACTAATATGTATTTTTTACTGTGTATCATGCAGAGCCAAAAAATGATGAAGCTTGTTCAGATTATTTCTAATCTAGGACTAGAAGAGCGTAAAAGTTTGATGGAAAAATAAAAAAAGGATGAATCAGGTGAATGTAAATTTTATCATCGATCCAATATGAGTTTATTTTTTAAATTTTCATTAATAATATACTAAAAAATATTAGATAACATGTTTCAAACAATCTATTAATTCACAGAAGTTTAACATTCTACAGGGACCAACAACTCAGAAAATGAATGTTGTTCTAAGAAAAGAAAAGAATTAGAACATGAAAATGAAAATGAATTGCTCCTTAACTCATCTGGAGTGGTGTTGGAGGTTAAAGAAAGGGGGGGAATTTTTTTACAAAAATTCCAGGGATCTAGTGGAACAAATGTATAGAAGTTCTTTTCACTTAAAATAAAAAATCAATCCAATGATTCGAAGAACCAAATTTCATATAAACTACAGGATGAGTTTCCAGAGAATTGGTCAATGAGACATGTCAGAATTTTAATATAAAAAACGTACAACAACAAAAAAGAAAGAAGAAAAAATTAATATTCCTTTAATTTTTTTCTAGAATTATATGTATAAATTACTAGAAAGAAATCATTTATAAATATCACTTTTGTTATATTTACTTTTCATATATCAATATAAAAATTAGATAGTTTATTGTCATGTTACATTTTCAGGAAGATTATGAAAATCTCAAAGGATGAATAAGCTAACATAAAAAATATGCCAGTAGGAATGTCCAAAAAGGTGTCCAAGGAGATGGTCAAGGAAATGGAGTGAATTGCATCGCACGAGGATCCATCTCAACAACAACGTGCTTGAAATGTAATATGAAACCATTGAATTTTTAGATTAGGTAGAATAAATAAAAATTTAGCATTAATATTAATTTTCAAGTATTTTCTTGCAGAAAGGAAAATAAAATGGAACCCATTAGGCATGTAAAACAGGACAACAAGGAAGAAAAGGGTTGATATCTAAGTTTGTGAGGAATTTTTACTTCCTTATCACAACTTAATTAGATTTCATATTTATATATTTTAAATTGTTTTACAACAATCATCATTGAATGTCTTCAAATAGGTGCTAACATACAAAGAAGAACCATCAGACGAATTGATTGACAATGGGTTAAATATGGGTTTTTAATATATGTTGGCATATCCAAAATTAATTGTGGAATTTTTAAGCATCTATCGATTTTGTTTTACTTTTCTCCATCTATAATTAATAGAAAAAAAAATCTTTATATATTAAATATATGATTTGTTATGGGGTATAAAACTTGAAGGAAACAAGGTATGGAATTGAGCCAAGAAATGAAATGTTGAAAAATGGCATGAAATTTGGTTTTGAAAGAATGTGTATAGTTCATGAGTCAATTGTTGCTATGGCACGTCATTTCTTTTCAATTTACATTGATGTATATTATTTAATATTGCAATGTTCATTATTCTCACCAATGTATATAAACTCATTATATTTTATTTTTATGTTTGTAGATGGAAACTTAATAAAAATAAACCAGTAAACATCGTGAACAAAAAATTCCTCAGAATAACCCAATTCATGGAAGTATCTCCAGTAGTGAAAGCAATTCAAGCGAAGAATGATGATCATTATGTTTGGATATTAAAGCGAGGATTTTATTTTTTGAAATATTTTTCTTCAAATCAGACTTTTTTTTTAATGTAATGGACATAGTGTTCCAATTGAAAGACAAAGTGATACCAATAACTGTACCATTTTGTATGACAAAGAGTGTCTTATTCATATATATAAAATAAAATACGTTTTAATTTATTCTATTGTGTTCTCCATTGTCGCTGTCAAATGTAACACCACTGATTAAATATATGGATGATTAAATATTATAATGAAGAGATGTGAAATATGATGATATTATATAAAAAATTAATCCAAACATCACATTCAAATGCACTAATAAAAATTTAAATGATATGAATAATATTATAAGATATGTGTCTACCTTTGATGAATATGAATTTAAAAGAATCACAATAATATGATATGATATAACAAATTAATACAAACATCACATTCAAATGCACCAATAAAAATTTAATCGATTTGAATACTGTTATAAGATATGTGTCGAGTTTTGATGAATAATGAATTTTTAAAAATCACAATAATTGCATTGTCAGAGGTCGATGTTTCTAAAAAATATAAAATGAACATCGGTGCATGTTAGTTACTGTGCACCGATCCATTTGTATGCTAATGCACACCAGTGAGTTTATATGACCTATGGGCACTACAAAAATATCGATACCAATCATAACTCATGCATTTGTGCGATACTGCGCACTAGTGCGTTTATGTGAGACTGTTCACCAGTGCATTTCTATGACCCATGGGCATCGAAAAAATACCAATACCAATTAGATCAATCAGTGCATTTGTGTGACAATGTGTGCTAGTGTGTTTGTAAAATACTATGCACCGATGCATTGATGAGACCTATGGGCACCACACAAATACCAATAGTGCGTTGTATCAGCTATACTGCGCCCGGTGCAGTTTTAGACATTAATGACCCGGTCCATGCAACTTCGACTGGCCGGGGGCGACTGTCTGGCTAACACACACCAGGACATTTCTAAATGCCCTGGGGTGTCCTAAATTTATTTTTCATTCTGGTTCTTGGTAGGTTTATAGTATCGGTGAATTCAATGTAAAATGCACTGGTGCGTTGACACCTGATTAGCGCAGTGATGTGAAAAACATTTGTAATAACATCCATTCGCCCATTTTTTTTTAGTTGTGTTGAAATTATATTAGAAGCTCCACCAAAAAATCTGTTACCAAAAACAGATGTTGTATAAAATATTTTTTTTGACAATTTTGCCCAATTTTATAACAGTAAAAACCTCTGTTATAACCTCCTCTAGAGGGTCTTTTCCTTATATTGTTTTCCACTTAGCAATACAATTGAATAGATATTCCTTCCTTCCACCCTTCCAACGTGTGTTCCTCTATCAGTGGATCATTTATTCCATCCCTTCCTGTGCTAGAATAACTGCTCTGTTATTGGGAAGGGCGCCTTATTTTTAGGACCTTACCTCAACCTAAGCAGAGCTCTAAATTTCTATTGACCACCTTACTATTTCATCAGCTCGTTATTAACCTTTCAAGGCCTTCCTCTCTTTCCTAGCCTCAGGTTTGAAGTTTATCCTCACCCTTGCATGGGTTCTTAATAAAATTGTTATGTGAGTCTAGCAATTATTCCTCCTTGTTCCAAAGTAATATGTACCTTGTCCACCTAAAATGCACTCACTGATCGAAGATATGCTCTGTGAAAATTGGCAGAAGAAATGAGAATGTGGACAATTTTTATTTTTGTTAAGGAGTGTCTCTGGTTCTCCATCATGCATGATAGGTGTTTGCAAGATAAATTAAATTCGTAGCAAAATTCAAAGGGTTTTAGCTAATCATGTTTTGCTTCCTTTTGCAGGATTAACACAAAGGTGGTTCAGTCGACTGGGTAGTCGACATTGTTGAGGTACATGGCATATTGTATGTGTCTCTGGTTTAACTTATGTGTACATAATCCTATCCACAGTCTAATACGATATTTTTCCCATTTGTTGCATGTAGGGTTTTCTACCCTATGTTCTTTGTTATGAATGTTTTCAAGCTCTACGTAGGAATGGCTTCTCCTCACCAATCTATAGCATCAATCTGGATTGAAATCAAGGTAAGCTATCTGACTTCCCTTTGTTGTTCAAATGGATTTCTATGTGCCCAATTTTGAACATACTATTCTCTGTATATTTTTGATAAAGAATGATTTTGGATTTTCAATTTAATTTCTGTCAAACCCCCAATTTTCTGGGTACTAGTGTATGATCCATTTCACTCCTTGAGAAAACCCTATTCCAAATTATGTATAGTCCATTATGATTTCGTTTTTTATTTCTATCATTATGAATTTGAATGAGGGGTAAGGAAATTTTCCCTCACGCATGGTAGTACCACTTCTCATAGCAATTTTTAGTCTTGAATACCCTTGTTTGGTCATGAATCCCCCATGCAGGTTACTTCTTTCATTTCGGGAAAATTTTCAAGTTTTAATTAGCTTGATGGGTAACGTTGATCTTACTTCCACTTATTATCTATATACATGAGTTTACATGGATTTACTCAATTTTTTAGCATTTCAACTCCATACCTTTCGACAAAGTAATTCTCTATTGGTCATATTAAAATTCAAACATTTTCTTGAGGGTTTGAGTTTTACTTTCCTTTCGATTTATAATTCATGTATAGAGCCTGTGTTTCCCTCACGTCTTTGTTTATAACCCACCATCATTGTAATTTAATTGACAACATGTATCATAGGCTTGTACATCAAACATGTTGACCTAGTACTCCGTGACCATCCAAGAATTTCATCTCTGATTTCTGAGGTTTTAGATCAGGATTCTTCAATTTATATAAACTTCTGTGTTCAATTTATGTTCTGCATAACTTGTCAGTTCCTACTTCACTCTCTAGATGTTGTCTCTGCATCCATTAGGATTTGGTATTGGCTTATCTTCATAATGGTTATGGATACTATATATATTCTGTAATGTTAATTGATTTAGATGAAATTGTCTCCTGTACAGTAGTATTTTTGTTTATAATTCTCGGTTATCACGATTTTTCCAAAAGTCCCCCTTACTTAATTTTGTTGTAGACTACATTGTTATGTCATTTATTATTTCAATGATGTCATGCATATGGTACCCTTATAGGTAGTACACATCATAGCCACCTCATCTCCATGATTTTTTTGTGGCTCATTTCATTACAACATTTTTAGTTTATTAGATTTATTTCCTTTTATATCTGGTTATGTGTACAGATCTTCACGATATTCTTCCATCCTTGTGTATCCTTAATTCAAGTAATCTATTTAGAGTAATATTCCCAAGTCTAAATATTACATATGCTTGTATGGTTGTTTTTAATTCTTCTCTGTTCATAAAATTCATTTACATAATTCTGTGTTAGTCCTTTTTACATGTTCTTCTTGTTCATTTGATTCCCTAGAAGGATTATGTACCTACCAAGGGGTTATGCAGCTTACTAACACAAGATTTCTTTTGGGCTAAGTTTCGAAAAAATATAACCACTTTTTATTTTATATATATCAGTACTCTCTATCTTGTATAAATCATAAAACCATTGCAGGATTATTTCTATGTTCTATAATTAGATTCAATTTAATTTTCTAAATTTTAACATGGGTAACCACTATCGAGGTTACTCCCCTTCCTCGCGAATGGATCAGCACTCTAGCATGCCTGTATGCTTCGTCACCCACTTTAGTCTTTGAGTTTATATTGGCATATTACTTAGAATTTTTGTTTGTCACGTTCAATTATAAAATTCTATCACTGTAGGTACAAGGGGATGACAAAGTCATGAAGAATAAACTAAGGTGCATACTATTTCCCCGTGTACTCTTGAGTATATAACTTGTTTTCTTATTTTATCTACTTAGGTTGTCAATCCGACTCTAACTTCATATTTCCCATTTTGCTCCAAGTTTTTTTTCACGTCCTCTACATTATGTACGAGTCACATCTTTCATCATTCATATTCAACTGGAAGATGGATTCTTTTATTTCTTAGGTTGGTTGTGGTATCGTTCCATATTTTAGGACATGCACTTAGTTCAACATTTTTGTATTTAGAAATTAAGGCCATATTGTCCTGGATATATTTATTGTTCTGGTTTCCATGTACACTCCTACAGTTGTAGATTCATGTAATAGTAATGTATTCAACTCTTTTAATAGGACTTGGACTTTGTAGTTTATGTATATGAATTTTGGAAACTAAAAACTTTATGTTTCATAAACTATCTCACCTATATTGTTATGTTGATTTAGAAATATACATTTCCAATTTTTATATGATTCTTTTTAGCTATGATACATATTACTTTAGAATATATTTTCTATAGAATGTAGTTTATTTCAATTTTACATTGCGATATGAAATTTTATATCATCTTATTTTATAGTTTTTTGCATGATGTAAAAGCTACCCTTTACCTCTGCAAATGGTAATACTAGTATATATGAATCTGTCTTGACCTTCTACATACCTTAGTACTCTTTATTACTTATTTACAATATTTTTTTACTCAGTAGGTTCTATAATTATATTTCATAATAATCATCAGAATAGAATCCCTTCCAGGGATTATAAATTCTTCTTGGTTATCTACACTCAAGTCCTGAGTCCGTGTAAAAAGAAATGGAGACTTAATAGTATTTAATTACAGATGAGACTATGTCACATGCACATGACAAGATGGACATTGTAAAATACACAGATAAGTATTTACTTACCATTATAAAACTAAATCAAAGTTAGAAGTTACTAATAGAACATGCCAGATACTTGTCCATCCTAATTATTAATTCCTAACATACATCTGTCTATAATTCAGACTCATCTCCTAATCCATAATAGTTTAACTTAATTAGAAATTCATAGTAGGCACATATTGAGAAAATCACAGAAATCACATACCACTATGTAAATATGGATTTTCCTCCCAACCACGAGCTTATCCACAACTCTCCCCTAAGAAGAGACATATCTTCACTAGTGTCGACAACCCTTTTGTCACACTAGTGATGGATTATTTAAGCCTTCTTTCCGTCAGTATGTTTCCATTACGACGTCCGATTATTATGGGACATTTCTTCCCATAGCCTAGGCTTTTCTATTATTTTTTCCACAAAATATTCTTTTAAAGCTTCATTTTCCTAGAACAGTTTTATTCTTACTTCTCCTTAGTAAATTTCCACTTTAATGGGGATTTTATTACATATTTTTCTCCCATATAATAAAATTATTTATTTAATATTTTTTGAAGGGTTTATGGAGAGTTTTGGGAAAGTCTGGGATTCTAGTCTTTCCTCATGGATAAGAATTACTCGCCTCCATTAGTATGTCTTTACAGATTAATATTAAATTCACAATTATTTATTAATTCCAAAATAAATATGTTCATACATAATTATTCCCAAGGTCCACCTAAACCTTAGGTTTATTCACACAATATAAAAGCTATAAATAGGGGTATTACACTTTGGGTCCATAGGATCAGACAGGTGGTTCATTCTATTAGATGATTACTAATATTTTTATGTGACATCTTGGTTCTTTATATTATATTATTATATAATATTTTTATCTTGACATTTTTGCATGTATGAAGCTTGTCTTTCACACAAGCAAGACATTGCCATCCACACTACTTTATCCACCATCGAAACTTAGGCAATGAGGTAAAATCCTTCCATCCCTGCTTTCTCAAATGTATTTGGGTCCTCTACTCGATTTCCAATGACCCCCCATACCAACATTCTATGCAATGATAGTGATGCTTCTTCTAGCCTGTGCTCTAGTTGCCTCCTGTATCTATGTCTGTGCATGATGCTCCTAGCTTGGATGTTGATTTCTCATAGGTCATCTCTTTTCCTAGCTACTAAATTTCATAGGGTAAAACGAGCGTGCACTGAATTGGTCATCGATATGTACTTCCCTCTAATGGTAAATTTGTTTTGCTAGTACGCGGTGGTTAAGGAATTGTTTTTTACATAAAATTGATTGCATTACTAGCCCTTTATGCAAACTCTAAATTTGTGAGAAATCATTTTTATTTTTTTGAAATTTTGTGTTTACTGTCTTACCCTTCAATATATAATTTCATACATAGTAACCTACCCTAAAATTCATTTCAGATACTGTTTCTCAAATAATATAGCTCTATATCATATATCAAACCTAGGATTCCACTAAAGTTCTTTGTTTTTCTCTAAATGATGTAGAGAGGTGATTTCTATTTTATTTTGTGAGTGAGATTTTACAATGATGAAATGACATGTAAATGTATTTTATGATTGAGGTTTTATAATGATGAAGTGACATCTATTGTAACAGTTTTCCATATCGTGTTATAGAGAATTATTACAAAAGGAGAGAGATTTACCAGATTTAATGGTATTTCCGTAGAGTTAAGGTGATCTTTACATTCTAAGATTAGAAGAAGACACAAATAGATTCCTTCACCCATATTAACATTTTGTGAGCTATTTTAGTGACATAATTATTTTATGTTGTATATTTTCTCTATATGTGAAGGAATAGTTGTTGAGGCTACAAGAAATCTTTTGGATTCTCACCTTAAGTACAACACTGAACTGGTGTGTGCAACCATTTCACTATTAAAAATGATATTTGTACTTGCAGATGGTATCGAAAAACTTTTAGATGGTATGGAAGAAACCTGTGCTGCTGGTGCATCTTTAAAAAAAAAAAAATTGTCATGTGGTAGCTTTATAAAGGACATATATAAATGCTCATGAAAATAATTTGGACATTGCTTATACCATATATTTTACATGAGAAATCCGAAGAGGAACGAAGGCATTGGTTGAACTTGAGATGGATCATAAGAGGGAGAACAAAAATAAAAATAAGACATTAATTTGGGTATATATCCTTGTGGTCATCTTCCCCTAATTTCCAGTTATAGAGAATGGAAACCTTTATGAGATGGAAATGTTATTTTTTCCTCTCTTTTGATGGCATTGATCATGGTTTTATATAAGAAAAACAACTATCGCCAAAATATAGTCATGATTATGTTGGATTTTTTTAATTTTTTGGGTTTGTGGTTTGTATGGTGCTTGCTAGGCTATGTTTAATATACTTTCATAAGGAATAGTGCTTGTGGATTTAACTTTATTTTCATACCTAAAATTATTTCTATGCCTAACACTTGGGCTTGTTACGCTTGATTGAATACTCATTGGGGATTTGTTGGAGTTGTCTACTGTAGGTTATAAACATCTGAGGAATAATGAGTTAGGGAATAAGGGTCTCGTTTTCATTTTGAATTGCGACCCTCCTATGCCCAAGTACATCTTGAATCAATACGATAGTTGTATAAATGCCCACATATTCATTGAAGTATTTGACCTATGTCATAGAAGAAAAAACACTAATATCTGAAGATTCTCAAGTTACACTCAAATGTATATGGCCCTTATTTTTTTGAACATTCCAAAATTGTTGTTAATTATCATCTCTGTGCGAGAAGTCAGGCTCAGACTATACAGTAAGGCATATGGTCAATATTCAAAACTAAAGCAGAGAAATAATGTAACTACTAACAAATATTTCAGGACTGTAAAATTAAAAGGATTACAAAGGAAAAAAATATGACGACATTGGTGTTGTGTATGGTTGAATCATTTAGTACAGTTTGTTGATAATTCCCTAAAGTATATTTTCTTGACTTTACTTCATCTGGAATAGGAAATTTGAAGCTGGACTACTCACGAATTGACAACATAGGCACATGTAATACTATAATATGTGACAATTTTCTGTTGATGACCCCGTTAAAACCTGAATGATACTTTCGAAGGGATAGTATAACCTTTTGGATCCTTCCTAAATGAGAAGACAATGTTACTAAATGCTGAGATCCATGAATAACATTTTTCCTTTTCCTAGCTCCTATAGGATCTGTCTAACAAATAATTTCTAAGAAGAGTACGTCAAGTCACGAGAGGATGGTTGGTTCTACATTGTATGACAAAAACTGTAAAACAATATTTTTTTAAGATTTCAATAAACATGGTGGATGATGGAGACATTTGCAACCTAGTAATTTTTATATAGCTAATAAACGATTTTGAATGAAGGCGGGCAAATAGATACTTGACCAAAACTTAAATAGTTGCTTTGAAGGGACAATCTTAGCTTACGAGTTTTTCTATGTCTAGATCCTAAACAATATGAAAATTAAATAGATTTTTGACCAAAGCCTAAATAGTTTCTTTGCAGGAACAATATTAGCTTACCAATTTTTCTATACCTAAATCCTAAACCATATGAATATGAAATATGTGCAATGAAGGTTGAGATTTGATATGTGACAAAATCTTTGAGAAGGCAACAAACCTTAGCATAATCGTGATCTCATAAAAGAAAGTGGGGGTCACTGAGAAACATAATCTATGTGACTTAAAGATAGCATAGAGTGAGACAATAATTTATCCAAATGACTTCATGAGAGTTTTTTGTCTTTCATATATTAAGTCACATGTATATAATGGCCATTTGAGCAATACCTATGAAAAATTAACTTATGGTTACTCTAAATATTGGATGAGGCAGTAAATTTGGATAATTACATAATTACCTAATTTATGACAGTTAGAGTGACCTTAGCATGGAAGTGACACTGTGTTGTATGGAAAAAATTTTGTGACAATGGAAAAAATTTTGTGACAATGATATTTTATTATGACAGTGATTACATTGATGTTTATGTTGTTCTATATTTGCAACATGTGAGTAGTTTCAAATTGCAGGTCCATGGTAGTTGGAGTATGACCACATAAATTCTATAGAAAGGGAAAAAAAGTACCAATGCATTTTATGAGCACTTAACAAGAGAACATATGGCAAGAAATGAGAAATACTTTTAAGAATAGAGAAAAAAAACCAAATGGAAAATTTATGAGAAACAGATTCATAAAGGAAAACTCTATGGGAGAGCAACAATTTCAATCTTGAAACTTCATCTAGTGAGAGTTGGCATGATATAGATAATCGACATGAGTAACTTTTAAATGGCCAAAATATTCTTCATTTGATTACCATAACATATCATACAACTCCCTTAAATAATCATGGCATCCTAACATAGAAGGTTCTTGGGGGAGCTCTCAAATTTCTGGCTGATCCTAACAGAGTAGGTTCTTGGCATGGCGGAGCTCTTAAATTTCTGGCTGATCCCAACAGAGTAGTTTCTTGGCAGAGCTCTTAAATTGTTGCTTTATCTTGAAGGCAAAAGTTATATTAAGTGGCTATAACTCATATCCCAGCCATTTCGAGTCAAGCTTCATCACCTTATTGGAGAAACACTCTCAGTAAAGTTGCCATCACTCGTGGGGTTGGTTGGGAAGATATAGTTTGGCGTTAATCCCTTTGCTCTTAAGTCAACTAAAGATCACTACGCCCTCTTTCTTTTGAAAATAATGGTACAACAAACAAGATAAATCTCATTTCACTACCAATCTACTAGTCATAGCCAAGATGTCGATGATAGGCAGTCTCATTGATAGGAGGTCGTCGATAAAGAGGTGTTCGCCGGTTGATCGAGCCATTGATCCATAAAAACAAATTCCAAACCGATTGATCCATAGAAACAAATTCCAAACAGAGTATCAATGTTATATTCCCCTGCCCAATGTGCGTTCTCCCCTATTCGATGTACCTCTCCGTTCATGTGTCTGTCCCTCCTGCTATGCCCATGCTATCTTTGTTTGCTATGCCTATTGTGCTGCCTACTGCTTTCTGCCTATGTGTCCCTCAGTCATTGTCTTTCTTATATCTGCAGGGACTAGCGCTACGACAGTTGCCGCCTTTGTTAAAATTTAGCGGATTGCAGCTCCAAACCCAAGGTTGTGACCTAGTCTTTGTATTTCAAAGGGTACAAAGTGTAAATGGTGCTTTAAAAGACGAGATCTACATCCTTGCCGCTCCAAACCAAAGGTTGTGACCTCGTCTTTGTATTTCGAACAGTACGAAGTGTTCTAATTTTATTAATGTTCTAATTTTCTTTATCAAAATGAAGAATGTTTAATTACAATTTTTCAGAAAACAACTCACCCAGTATAGTTTTTAAATTCACATGCAACATTTTTGAATTGAGTAATCATTTTTTTCTTATGGAGTTTATAATACAAATGGAATAATCGAAATACCATAGCATGCAATATAAACTACAGATTTTAATGATTGTAACGGGTACATTGTTATAATAAAATAATTTATTTATTTTTATTTGTTTATGATTTTATATATTTTTTATATATATTTAAGTTTTTTTAACAGACACTATCTTAAAAAATTATTGGAGTTTATAAATAATATATTGTACATAATTATAAATGGTCGAAATGCTTCACAAGGGTTGTTGTTTTTTTTTTTAGTTTTAGTCAATCTCTTTGATGAGGAAGCCAATCTCCCCAAACCTATCGATAATCATGGGAGACTTCAAATTAATTATGTGTTTGGAGGAGAAGAAAGGGGCTATACATAAGGTTGGTGTTGAAGTGGCTTTGTTCTGGGATACTACACATGGTTTCAATTGATCAAGATCATGAGAGTGAATGGAGTGTATATCTAGAACAATAGAAAAACATGAAAACATAAAATTGCATCAACGTTGGACAAGTAATTCGTCGGAGTGAACGCCTTGGCATGGGATTATTTCACTAAAGCCACCATTATCCCAAGGCATGGCTCAAACTGTTGAGAAATTAATCTAAATTTATTTCTAAGAAAATGAACTACAATCACACATTTTGATTTTAAAAATTATGGCTCGGGCATCCAAAATTCCTCACAAACATTTAGAAATTCATCAATTCTCTCTTTATATAAAAATTTTAATAGAAAAAGTTTAAATATATGAAGGGATAGCTAAAATGATGGAACATGGAGAGGTTTATGGACATTATAGACGAAATGTAAAATTTCGAGCTAAAAACGTCAAAGATCCAAAAGGAAACCACTGCAAATGGTTAATCATAAGAATTAACTAAGTCTAAGGCAAAGACCTTGTGAGATTTTGAGGAGCATAAGAAACAAGGCGCAATATTTTGGCAACAGAAATTAAAAATTCAATGGTTAAAGGAAGGGGATAAGAACACTTCCATTTTCCATAAATATTTTTTATAACAATGATACTATAATCAAATATTCTCCCTAGAAGGAGCTCATGGGTAAATGTTTGAAATGAACTAGGAGATTTCGTAAGAGTTAGTCCATTTTTTTCAATAAACTCTCTCAGATACCATAGTGCATAGGAGGACAACCATTATGAAAGTCACCAAAAAAATTACATCAATATTAAATACGAAGAAAAACAAGGCACTCATGTGGGAAATTACAAAGGAAAAGATTGAGGAAACTATCAAAGGAATGCACCCTAATAAAACACTTACACCTGATGTGTTCACTATTGAATTTTACTAGTTATGGTGGTTGATAATTGGAGGAGATGTTTGGAGAGAAATTGAAACTATTATAAAAGCCTTAGATGCAACCTTGTTATCATTGATCCCAAAAACAAAGCAAGTGGATATCTCTAGGGAATATCGTTTTATTTCTTTGTGTAATGTGTTTTATAGAATCATAATTAAGACCATCGCTAACTTGTTTAATCCTCTCCTTCCCAAAGTCAACTCTCTGAGTAGACAAGTTTCCTTCTTCGAGAGATATATGCCAACAAGACTCCCTATCACATTGCATTTTCATACTTGTATTAGATGACTTAGGTCATGTGTTGAAGACAAAAATAGTGAAAAATGGCGTGAAAGTTCTTTGAATTTTTGAAGAAGACATCCCTTAGGCCACCAATAATTCCTCAATAAAACAATGGGCCTAGGGGTGCCAACAATTTAGAGAACAAGTACATTCAATAACATCTTGTACACCTTCTCATAGGCTTCAGGTATATAAGTAAATAAGACTAAATCCCACGTATTTTTATTTAATACCTCTTTAAATGTGAAAAATCATGTCACAAGAGTCCTAGAAATCGAGATCAACAATGTTCGATCTAAATGCCTCGGTGCCACTTTAGTAGATAGCTTGCTACAATGGAAGGTATGGAGAGAATTTATAACAAAAATTGAGAAGAAACTCACAAGTTGTACTTTTTGAGAATTGAACATAGAAGGTCTCCTAGTCCTCCTTAACTTAGTGTTACAAGAACTTCCAATCTATTTGTGCTCAACACTCATGGATCCTAAGTTTATTCTCCAAAAAATATCAATAATTAAGGGAGTGTTCCTATGGGTTGGATAAATACTAGATAAAAAAATGGCCCTTTGTAGTGAAAATTTTAAGGATGGAAGTTTATCTTAAAGTTTAGAAACCTTGGTGAACCTTACTAGTCCCTAATATGCAAATTGTAAAAATTTTGGCGATATTTTTGTAGAAATATTTATATTTCCAATGATTTTATATTAGCCAATATAATATTTTGGTGATTTTTAAGGTAAAATAATAGTGTACTATAAAATTTGGGCAAATAATTTTTACCAAAAAAATGGAAATTGGTGAATCTTTTTTTTTGAAAAAGCATGGAAAATTATTCCACTTGTGAATATTAGCCCCTAAAATTTTTCCTGGCCCTTTCTTTCCTTAGATAAAATAGATTGGCCAAAAATGTAGTGGTGGTGATGTTTGAGCCTGAAAAAATGGCCGTCATGATGGGGGTGAAGATTTGGTGTAGATGGCTTCAAGGAGGAAGCGATCTCTTGAAGAACATATGGATACAAAAATATTTCCCTACAATCCCTCTCAAACAAGTAATTATATTGTCTATTTTCTCCCTAAGATCATTTATCTAGAGTACCCTAGCTAAGAAAGAAGTGGGATTTATATAAAGGAATTGCTTCTGGGAAGTTAAGAATCTGAGAACAATGTTGTTCTAGTAAGAATTGTGGCACCAAATGAAAAAATTGGGAATCAAGAGGAACTAGTGTAACTTAGAACATACATGACAACCCTAGGAAAAGTCAATATAGAATATTATTGGATGGAGAATATGCTACTTTAGGGATGTTGTTTTTGGCTTTATAATATTAATGCCTTTGGTTTATAATCCCTAGGGTTTACAATAATAATCCATTGTATTTTTAATACCTACTGTTTATAATAATAATCACTTACGTTTAATGATCCCTTGGGTTTATAATATTAATATGTTTGGTTTACTAATCCCTTAGGTTTATGGTATTAATAATTTGTGTTGAACCCTTAGTTAAACTGAGAGGGGGGGGTGAATCAGTTTAACACATACATGGACTTTTAAAACTTTTCTCTTAAAACTTATTTACCCCTTCACTTCATGATCAACTTAATATGTGAGCAATCTTTATTAGTGAGCAGCAAGTATCAAACAGATTTGTTAATGTAACAACAGTCTTAATATGTGAGAAACAAGTATTAAGCAGATTAGATAAATCACATCAACACATGCACAAAGACACCAGATATAAGTGGAAACCCATAAAGGGAGAAAACCACATCTTATTATTGTTGTGATGCAAAGGCAAGCTCCAACTCCCTCTCACCACTGTTTTTCTGCAGGCACCAACCTACAGGAGGCTCCAACCTCAATTCTGCAAGCTACAACTTGCAAGGAAGCACCAACTCCCTTTAATTTTCTGCAGGCACCAACCTACAGGAGGCTCCAACCTCAGTCAGCTACAACTGACAGCTATCAAGCTGCAACTTGATAGGGAAGCTCCAACTTCCTCAATTTTCCAAACTGAATGTTTGCTGATTTACCTCAGATATCAGCTCTGTTCTGCAGCTTCTCTTTCTGCTCTTCTTTTAGTCTTCTCTGCCTTACTTCTATACTCTGCCTTCTCTAGATTTACTCTCTCTTTTTTCTACTTGCATATCTAGATGATATTATTTATAAGAATTTTCTTGTGACTGTTAGCATTCCTCAAAGAATTTGGAATGGACAGCCATACCTCTTCGCTTTCTTCCTTTTCATTTCTTTTCCAGCTCACTCAAAAAAATGTAACTGTAGGTGCTTGTTTTAATATTACAGTGGGATCTTTGTTTTTCCTCCGGAGACTTGCCAATGCATCACAACAATATAAATCAATTAAAAATATTTACATTTAATTACAATGAGAGCTCTAGCTCACTCATACAGCCTTTTGTATCACTACACATTTGTCATTTCTTTGGCTGTCTTTGTATTTTCTGTGACTGTGTTTTATCTCCTTTCGGCTCTGTTTTCTTTTCTGTCCTCTGTGGGGGTGTAACTGCTGCATACGTGTAACTGTGCCTTTTAAATAAATAAAATGCAATTGCTGACTTTTAAATCAGGGCAATTCCAACCCTTTTCATGCCACGAGTGTCTTGTTGATGTGGTGAGTTCCGCAAGCCGGAACATACATATATCACAATTGTATTCTGTTACAAATCACCCTCCACCTTAAGCCGAGGCCCGTGGGTTCACAGACCACACGACATCTTTTAATACAATAGCAACAACACGTTATATATATATATATATATATATATGACAGCGCCTTTTAATATATATAACCCAGTTTCAGCTCTTGGCAGAATTTTAATAAGTTTAAAGTACAAACTGCCCCTTTTGATACGACTTAAATCAATTCTTGGCGTATATAATAAAACCTGTTTAAACATATAAAAACTCCTTTCGGGCCCACTTCCCATGCTTTCTGATGCACTATGCTACTCCTCCAGCGAATTCTGATTGCGATTGCTATCATCTATAAAGTTCCGATTGCGATTGATCGCAATCGCAACTCCAATGCTCCGATGCAATGAATCACTGTTCACCGGAACTCAAGGTATATATTAATTGTGGTTTATTTTCCCATCGGGTCCGGCCTTCCAATCGCAATCGCAACTCTTTGTTGCATGTTCCGATATTTTGTTTAACTCCTATGCGATTGTCCTGATGTGATGCGATTAATACTGGAACTCAAGCTATATATGAAATGTGGTTTATATATCCATCGGGTCCGGACTTCCAATCGTAATCGCAACTCTTATATTCTCCGATGCGATTGACCAGTGTCGATGTGATTAGACCTGGAGCTCAAGGTATATATGAGTTGTAGTTTATATACCAATCGGGTCCGGACTTCCAATCGCAATCGCAACTCTTTGGTTGGATGTTCCGATTGGCTCATATTGCGATGCTCTGATTGCGATTAGGGAGGGGTCCCACCGTATATTACTTCCTTACCATTGATCATAACGCGCTACACTTAAATATATATATTAATGTATATGCCTTGACTATTGTTTATATGATGCGCTTCAAACATATATATAACAAATAAATATGTATACATTTCCAATGGGTCATGCGATTCCCGAAATAATATTTTTTTTATATTATATGTATAACGCCGGTTGGAGTGTGCGATTCCCAGAATTTTATAACGGCTCTCTGCCTCTGTCTCTGCCTCTGCTACTTCTATCACTTAGCCTCTGCCTCTGTCTCTACCTTCTGATAACGGTTCTTCACTGTGTTTCTATGACTGTTACATTTTGACATTCTTCTTGCTGCCTCTATTGCTTTCACTGTGCTTCTTTTGCCTTCCTCTACTTCAGCGCTGCCTTCTTTGCCTGTTTCTGCTTCAGCGCTGCCTCCTTTGCCATCAATGACAATATTTCCAACAATCTCCCCCTTTGGCATTGATGGCAATCCACTTTCTCTATTTTCTTTCTCTTTTTCCTGTTGCTTGCTCTTCCTGTTTGCCTGTTCTTCCTCTTGCTTATTCTTCCTCCCCCTTTGACATCAATGGCAAAGGGTTTCTTTTTGTATTTCCTTTTTCTGAGTTAAGATTAGGCCCTCTTCTGCTGACTTTTTACCATGTTGTTCCAGAGTGATGTATAAGACATGTTGAGAGAACACTTTGAGGGTTATCGAACTTGAATATACATTTTGTCTTTGTCTGATATAGTGAGCCTGTATATGTTTTATAGTTGTGTTTCATCTGAAGTGCCTGTAATCTATGCTAGATTGCAGACAGGGATGATTCATTTGACACTCGAAAGGTCCTTGTTGCTTTTTCATGTTGAATGCGGATAATACTGAGAATATTTTCTTATAGCTCTTTGAACCTGTGGACCTGTTTTATGCTTTCCTTGCTGGCTGTTCTCCTGCTGGAATGATATTTTCGTTTTGTTCTCCCCATGAAATTGTGCTTTCTCTTTATATTAGAGAGTAGCATCTGCAGATACTACCCCTAGTTTATCTCTCAAGTATTGAAATGGTTCTCTAGCAAGAGGTTTGGTAAATATATCAGCTGTCTGTTCTTTCGTTGGTACATATTCCAGTTTTACTATCTTTTGAGCCACTTGTTCTTGGAGGAAATGATACTTGATTGGAATATGTTTAGTTTTTGAGTGAAGTACAAGATTTTTAGATATACTTATAGCACTTGTATTATCACATTTGATTGAAATAGGTTCATCAATGCTTACCTTCATGTCTTGAAGAGTTTGCTTCATCCACATGACTTGTGTACAGCATGTTGATGCTGCTATATATTCTGCTTCAGCTGTAGATAGGGATATAGATGTTTGTTTCTTGCTTAACCATGCCACTAGATTTTCTCCTAGATAGAATGCACCTCCACTTGTACTCTTTCTGTCATCCACACAGCTGGCCCACTCTGCATCTGTGTATGCTAATAAAGTGAAGTTTTTGGTTTTAGGATACCAAAGTCCATATTGTGTTGTTCCTTGTAGATATCTGAGTATTCTTTTTACTGCCAGAAGATGGTTTTGTTTAGGTGCTGCTTGATATCTAGCCACTAGTCCTACTGCTAGCATGATGTCTGGTCTTGATGCAGTAAGATACAATAGACTTCCAATCATGGATCTGTAGAGTTTTTGATCTATATCAGCAGACCCATTCTCAGTGCATAGCTTGCAGCCTGTGGTCATGGGAGTTGACACAGGTTTGCATTCCTCCATTTTGAACTTTTTCAACATTTCCTTTAAGTATTTTTCTTGTGAGATGAATGTACATGTGCTCCTTTGCTGAATTTGAAGTCCTAAATAGAAACTGAGCTCTCCAATCATGGACATTTCAAACTCTGATTTCATCTCTTCTGCAAATCCTTTTTCTAGCTCATCTCTGTTGCTTCCAAACATAATGTCATCAACATATACAACAACAATTAGGAGTTCATTTTCATGCGCTTTTATGTATAGATTGATGTCTACTCCACCTCTCTTAAAACCCTATTTTTGCAAATATTTGTCCAGTCTTGAGTACCAAGCACGAGGAGCCTGTTTCAGTCCATATAGGGCCTTCTTCAGTCTGCACACATAGTCTTCTTTGTTTGTCAATGAGAAGCCTTCTGGTTGTTCCATGTACACTTCTTCTTCTAGATCTCCATTAAGAAAAGAAGACTTTACATCCATTTGATATACCTTGAAGTCTTGGTAGCATGCAAATGCCAGGAACATTCTGATAGCTTCCATTCTGGCTACAGGGGAAAATGTTTCTTCATAATCAAGTCCTTCAATTTGTGAGTATCCTTTGCAGACCAGCCTGGCTTTATTCCTGATTACTTGTCCTTGCTCATTCATTTTGTTTTTGAATACCCATTTTGAACTAATGATATTCTTCTCAATTGGTCTAGGAACTAGTTCCCAGGTATTGTTCTTCTCAATTTGGTCCAATTCTTCATTCATTGCTTTTACCCAATACTTGTCCTTGCTGGCTTCTTCAAACTTCTTTGGCTCTATTTGTGACAGCATGGCTATGTATACCTCTTCAGTTTGATATGTTAGCTGCCTTCTTGTTTGGACCCCTACTCTCTTGTCTCCAATGATCTGATCTTCAGGATGGTTCTTCTGAGTATATCTTGAGGGAGCTTTAGAACTCAGCTTTGTATCTTCTGTTGTCTTGCTTGTTTCCTCATCATTTTGGATTTCTTCTTCATGGTTGTCTGATGGACTGCAACAGTCTGTATTTCGTGTATTGTTTGGAAGTTCTTCATCAAATCTCACATCAATACTTTCTACTATTTTCTGAAGAGTCTTGTTGTAGCACCTGTACCCTTTACTTTTGGAAGAATATCCTAGAAAGATCCCTTCATCTGCTCTTGCATCAAATTTTCCAAGATTTTCATCATTATTCTTTATGTAACATTTGCTTCCAAAGATTCTGAAATGTTTGATTGAAGTTGGCTTTCCATGCCATAGTTCATAGGGAGTATTGTCACTGCTTGGCCATAAGTGAGCTTTATTAAGGATATGCACTGCTGTGTGTACCGCTTCTGCCCAGAAGGTTTGAGGAATATTATTCTCTTGCATCATGGCTCTGGCAATTTGTTGAACAGATCTGTTTTGTCTCTCTGCTACTCCATTCTGCTGAGGTGTCCCTGCAATAGTAAATTGTTGTTTTATGCCATGTTCATTGCATAGGTTTGCAAAGTCATAATCAGTGAATTCACCTCCTCTGTCTGATCTGATGCATTTCAGCTTGCATCCTGTCTGATTTTCTGCTAATGCTTTAAATATTTTGAATTTGTCCAGAGCTTCCGATTTATTCTTGAGAAAAGCAACCCATGTCATTCTGGAGAAATCATCTATTATTAGCATGAAGTAGGATTCTCCACTTGGTGTTTTAGTTCTTGCAGGTCCACACAGATCCATGTGCACAAGCTGGAGTGGTCTTCTTGTTGATAAATCCTCTTTGGCCTTAAAGGATGTGCGGGTCTGTTTACCCAATTGACAAGATTTGCATATGGTATTAGAAGGCCTCTTTATTTCTGGCATGTCTCTCACAGCTTTCTTCTTGTTTAGTCTGATGATGTGATCGAAGCTGAGATGTCCCAATCTTTTATGCCATAACCATGACTCTTCTAGCTTGCTAAGATGACATGCTTCATCTCCCTCTTCACAATGTAAACATTACTCTCTGTTCGAACACCCTTGAGCAGAGTCTTACCTATTGTGCTTGATCTGACTACACAATCTTGTGCTCTAAAGAGAACTTCACAGCCTTTATCACACATCTGACTGACACTCAGTAAATTTTCTTTCGGCCCATCTACAAACTAATAGTACATCTGGGCCTTTCCTTGCCATTGTCTATGCCGATTGAGCCTTTTCCTTTATTTTTCCCGATTTATCATTGTCAAAGGTAACATTGCCGCATATCTCCACTTCCCTCAAGAGTTATAGACTTGCTTTTTTTCTCCTATCATGTTTAGAGTATCCACCAAATACCATTGACTCTTCAAATCTTTGAGTGCTTAAAGCCAAGTCACATTTATTTACCTTTTTTATCCATTGGAGGCCCCCTTTCTATTTGGCATCTTTTGTGAGGTGATGAATTGTATCTTCAGAGAAAAACTTGGAATACATAAACGTCCAACTTGATTGCATATACAACATTTGATCATAGTTTTGCAGATTTGTATATGGAACAAAATTTCTTTGACTCATAAACCTCCTTGAGGAGTTGAACATCAATCTTTGTCCATACTTTCTACATTCAATAATTATATGGCCAAATTCCTTACAATAAAAACAATAACCATAGAAATTATTTGCATACCTGATGTAAGGTTGTCTCTTCCATTTGTTTGCTTGGGGCAGTCTCTTCAATGCTTGCATATTTTGCTGGTTTGAATCACTCCTCCTTGCATGACAATATGCAGCAATGTGTCCTAGCTTGTGGCAGACATAACAGGTGGCATTCTTCATAGGAGGCAAGAATCTCCTCTGATTTCTTCCAAATTTGATATAATAAGGAGTGTATGATCCTTTCTCTGTTGTCTTAGTATTTGTTGCAATCTTTGTTATTAGAGGTTTCTTCTGGTCTCTGTCTCACTCATTACATGTTTCTTCCTTTGTAGGAATTATTTGAGTTGTTTCATCAGCCTTCTTTGCTTTCACAAACATTATATTTTTGTTTTCCTTTTCTTTGCTTTTACTTGATTCTCCTTCATAGCCTATCCCAATTTTTATTAGAGGAGATCTTTGAGCATCCGAGATTTCATTCAACTTACTAGAGCTTGTCATTTGAGAAGGGTATATAGACACTTTTTGTTGAGCACTTTCTAACTTCTTCCTCAGACATACAATTTCTTCTTCCAACTTCTCTTGTTCTCGAGTTTTATCCTTGATTTGCTGAAGTAATATATATTCTATCTTCTTGGCTTCTTCAAGCTTTACCTCAGCTGCATGAGGACTTCTGAATTTTGTTCTTCTTTCACACATTTGAGGAGAATCTCTTTTTGTTTTCTGCATTTTAGTTTGAGTCACCAATTATTGTAATTGACATAGCGCTTCAATCCATAAAAAAAATAAAATTGTATGACTAGTGTATATGTTGAACACATTGGATTTATCATGTCAAAACTATGGATTTAAAAATACTCCAACTCTTGAGATTTTTTTAAAATAAAAAGAACTAGTCTTATTGTGTGCTTCAATTTCTAGGCATATTCTATTCTTACCTCTGAAACTATGCATATGTGTGTATGCGCCTTTCATTTTATCCTAGAAAAACATGTGTAGGTTTGTATACATGTATTATTTATGCCTCAGGGGATATGTTACCTTTGAACCTACATCACGCTGTATATTATCTCTTTGAATTCCATGCATGTGCCAAATTCTTTTTACAAACTACCTCGAAATTTGTGTTTGTGTCAGGGAGTCATTATAGTTTCTTAGGATGGATGCATTCTATATATTCTTGGGTGTGACTAGAACTTAACTATGAAAAAATAAATGAGGTAATCCTTTCCCATAGCAAAGAAGAAAATCTCATTAAAATTTTCCATCTATCACTAGTTGAGATCTCCCACCATCCATTCCCTTTGACAAACACCTTGTAAGCCCTATATTTAATCATGATTTATTCTATTCAATTAAGGGATGCCCTATTTTCCACATGGGTACAACCAACACTTGCATGCAATGGGAGTAAGATGAAGATTTATTTTTGTTTGGGTTTAAGTCTAACACAAAATAACAAAATCTTAAAAAGAACATGACTATTCACAATAAGCCAGAAACACATTATGAACATTAATGTTTTCATAATGGGTGCAACACATCTATATTATGATCAGAGAAGAGCATACAAATGATAATTCCTACAGGAAAAAATTGATAGATTTAAGAAAATATAGATCTGGAAAATATGATCAACAAATTCATTTTCTTTGAAATAATTAGTTTTCTCATACATCTAATGATAAATTTGTAAATTTGTGTGATCTATATGAATCTTTTCTTTCAATGCACTATATTACTCGAGATGAGAAACTATGTCACCGAAGAATTAATAAATACTAGAGTTACAACAATTTTGTGGGGTTTTTATGCGGTAGAAGATGATGCATCTCCCCTCGTTACATTGATCATGACTCCAAAAGATGCTCCTATATCTATAATATAACAATGTCATTTTCATCGAAACCCATATTGGCATGTAAAATAATACACACATGAAAACATATATTACATCATAAAATTATTTTAAAAAAAATAAAATATACCCTCGACCTCCTATTTTTGGATGTTGATTCTTTTTATGTAGTTCATGGCATAAAAATATTTAAAAATGAAAAAATTGGAAGAGCGACCACGAAAGTATGAAACGTTGCTCATTTTATCTTGAACGATCATGGTAAAATGATCATTATGGTGGCATGTTTGGGATAATGGTCATATTCGGAAATTAGATATATTATAGCTCAATAATATCTAACAAATGAGACATTGTAATGAGGCATTGCATAAACGAATGAATAAATCCACTCTCTGATCTCATTCTTATTTGTGTTTGCATGTCCACACTTATGTGTGAAAAATGCGTAGGTGATACTACGTTACTTACAACATACAATCTCACATAATGGAAGAGAACTAATCCCTAATACCTTTAGTTGCAACTCAAGAGGAGAATTGGGAAATGTGCCTTATCAATGAAAATAGATCATGGGCTTCCCCCACATCCATCAATGCTAAGGATACTGTTGAAATTAATGTGCGAACTCAAGGATCAATCAAAATATTTTCCAACCTAATGTATCAATTATAGTTCTTACCAAGAAATCTTTGGGTAAATTCCAAGGTGATGTTATTTATATATATACTTTTGATTAATGGATTAATCGTTTCCTCAAATTATGTGCTCTCTGGCATATTAGTACTGGTTCCCTTTGAATTTACCCATGCATCACTGGGTTGAAACAATTGGTAATTTGGTAAGTAAATTAATGTCTTTGTATGTAAAAAATTCATCTCTTGCTCAATGTTGTTTCTGCATTTGATATGAAACATTGTGCACATTGCATACATGTGAAAAATATATTAAGACTGCATCAATTTGATGGTTTACTCAAAACCACTATTTTACATGCCCTTCATTTATGAGGAACTTTCCAAAGGGGACAATCACCTTGTTAAGTCCTGCTGTCGACATCCAAGTTTCATGTGTTTTCTTGTTTAAAAATTATCAACAGACAAAGAAAGAATTTTTTCCCAGATCAGAGAAAGTGCAATCTCCAGGATCATGGTATAAAATCCTGAAAAAATCTACTCTGGTGTATATATATTATATGCTACAAAAGGCCTACAATTGGGAAAAATGGGATCTCATAATTTGTTCATTTCTAGAAATATAATGGGGTAAACCACTGCATCAGATAAATCTAATCATGATACAAATGTGAAGTAGACAATGAAAAATGCATGCATTCCTCAATTAGAAGTCAAAATAAGAGTAGAGAAGCTAGCTTTCACTTAGTATGATGAAAATCAATCTCAACACCAGTGCTCAAGCATCCTCCATGTTCTATGTGCTTTCTGCTTGAATCTAGCGTCATATATCAATGCTGAAAACGACTCAAAAATTTCAAGTTCCTCTTTTGATCATGAGTTCAATCCCCTCTGATTTGACCTGCAGGGCTTAACATTTCAGTCCCCTTCTGCATAATTGAACTAGATATGGTGTTTCTGGTATCAACCTGAAGCTATTTGTAGATGGAAATTTGCCCAGTGCTGACCTTCTTGTATAAGTGCAGGATTTAACACTCAAATTTGACAGGGTGGATTCTGTGTTAGGTATACATCCCCTAGTGGATATACTGACTCTGGGATTACATTCTTTCCAAAGTTTTTTCTGGGTGATAACAGATGATCATTTTTGAAAAACTCCAAAACTCCCTAAAAGTGACGTTTGATACCAACTGACATGAGCATAATAGGTCATAAATTTAATTACTTATACAAAAAAGGAAGAACACAAGTACCAAAAGAGATTGGAAAATTATACATGTTGTATCTTCTAGATTTTATTTGAAGGAATGGTTGAGGTGAAAGATATCAGTCTTCTATTGCTCCCTTTATTTTGAGCCTTTTGGCATAGACTTTAGGAGTAGACTCCTTATCAAAATCTAGTTTAAACTTGCTAGAGGGGCCTATGTAATACTAACCAGATTTCCTTCAGGAAGCCTTTGAATTGCTGGATCAAATGAATGAGAAAGGGATCAACCCGAATGTCAATACCTACATAATGCTTGTCACATCTCTTTGTGATGAAGGAAGAACACAATAAGCATTTGATATTCTTGATGAAATGAAGAAAAATGGTTCCATGTCAAACATCCATACCTACATAGCATTGATTAGTGGGTTCTTCAAAGAAAGCAGACTAGAAGAGGCATGTGAACTATTCGACAATATATTGAAAATAGACTTAGTTCCTATTGTGGTCACTTACAATGTTCTTATTAATGGGCACTGTCAAGAAAATAAAATAAATTATGCTTTTAAGATTTTAAATATAATGGAAAAGAGTGGTTGCAAACCGAATGTTTTTACCTATAATGAGCTGATAAATGGACTATGTAAAGTACGAAAGGTGGGGAAACCAATTTTTCTTTTAAACAATATGCTACAAAGAAGTTTGATCCCAACTAGTGTGACATATAATACTTTTTTTGATGGACTTAGTAAACAGGGTCAGATAGATATTGCCTTAAGTCTTTTTGACTGGATCAAGAAAAAATATTTTATGCCTTATGAATTTACTTATATTGTACTCATCAATGGATTTTGCAAAGAAGGAAAGCTACATCAAGCTTGTGAGTTGTTCAATGAGCTTCTCGAGAAGGGCATTGCTCCTGGTATAATAGTTTACACAACTTTAGTAGATGGGTAGTGCAAGTGTGGAAAATTTGACGTTGCCCTTGCATTGATGAACCAGATGGTTGAAAATGGTTGTGAACCAAATATATACACTTATAATGCACTAATTCATGGACTGTGCAAAGAAAACAGGGTGCCTGAGGCAGATAATGTCTTTGGTAAGATGTTGGGGAAAGGGTTAGCTCCCTCCATGGTGACTTATACCACACTTGTTGATGGACTATGTAGAGCCGATGCCATTGATCTTGCATATAAATTATTAGAAAAAATGGTAAAGAAGGGTTGTTCTCCAAATTTCTACACTTACAGTGCATTAATCTATGGACTTTCCGGGGAAGGCAAACTGGAAGAGGCTGAAATGTTCATTGATAAAATGAAGGAGAAAGGCTTACAACCTAACCAAGTAACAAACACATCATTGATTGATGGAAACGTCAAATCAGGTAGGGTGGATCATGCTTTTGATCTATTAAGTAAGATGATAAATGAAGGATGCCAACCTAATTATCGAACTTATTGTGAGCTTATGAATGGGATAGTTCAAAAGAACAAGATACAAAAACAACACTTGATTCCTAATGAGGATGCAATAGGTAGTTCAGATCCTGATAACTTGGATGAAATTCATGACTTGGATGGAATGCCACTCAAAATAAACAGTGTTCTTGAATTTAAGCTTCTTGATAAAATGATGGAGAAGCATTGTCAGCCTACTGTAGATACTTATAGTGCCTTCATTGTAGGATTATGAAAATTAGGCAGACTCCTTGAGGCAAACCAGCTGATAAAAAATATTTTAGAGAGAGCCCTCTGTCCCAATGAAGAGATTTATATAGCTCTTATTAATGAAAACTGTAAGCAGGGAAATTACGTCTATTGTGTGGAGATTTTGGATATAATGGTTGAAAATGGCTATGAACCACAACTATCTTTGTACAATTATGTGATTCCTAGACTTTGTAAAGAAGGCAAGGTGCAAGAAGTGGAAATGTTGTTTGAAAATTCATTGCAAATTGGACATAACCCTGACGAAGGGATGTGGACAATGCTAATTGATGGCCTTCTCAAGGATAAGTTCCTTGGAAAGTTATGAATACAAATGATCAGTTGTATGTCATTGTTCTTTTTTGCAAAGAGTTAACTATAAGTGAGCTTCTTTATGACTGATTTAATTGGAGAGAGGGGAAATGTTCATGGGATTAATTTGATTTACTCTCACAGAAGGAGGATTCTTTGTTCTAAATCCAACAAATAAGGCACTACTCCTAAGCCTAATTTGCATGTGACAGGGACGATGCCTTTAAGGCTAACTATTTCCTTGTTTTTGTGCCTAGAGTGGTACTATTTCACAAATACATAATGTAAAATAGGTGTTTGTAAACACTGAATGTTGTTGACAGAGACAGCAGTATAAACTAGCATTCAAATATAATATTACCAGTTGTTATAACATGAATATATCCATATTTTGATGTACATAAATTTATGTATGGATGACATGAAATCAGGTTTGATTGTGAAGATTGTGCAATAGAATCTCTTTTCACCTATGTTTTTGACCAACACAAAGGAAAGGAATGAATATAACAGATACTAGCATTGCAGGGTTGTTTTCCAGTATATGGGTTCTTTTGTTTGTGTGAAATTCTGAACCTAGCACCTGGAATTTAATTCCTAGTAGATTTATAACTGATATACTGAACAAAAGCACAACACTAGGTTCAGAATTGTACACATCGACAACCCGGCCAAAACTACCAATTGGAGACACGAATGGATGACTGTTGGGGAGCTGGGATTAGAAGAAAATTTTCATCAATCATGGAATGCATATGTAAATTCTCTAAATGCTCATCAAATTTGATTAATTGACAGAGAGGACAAGCTTCTCTAGAGTTCCTCTCATTTTGGTGAATATGTCCCCAAGCTTGGATACATCACAGTGATTGCAGTTCGAGTCCCTGCAGAGTTAAAGTGGTGGAGGAAAATTCTTTAGAAATCTAAGTGCCCAGCCAAGGAAAAAAAAATTATGTAGTGCCGAAAGAAAGATCTCAACCTTGGATGTGCTTCAAATAAGGTATGTGATTGGGCCTAGTTGATTCCCCTTGTACAAAACCAATGAGGAAATGATCATTCACGTTTTCTAGGAATTCCCTATCATCAAACGAATCTAGGCAGTATGGTGAGAGAATGTAGGCCAGCTAGGATAGTGGGAAGGATCAACTATAGAAGAAACTTGGATAAGGTGGATTGCATTATAAAAAAAAAAGTAACCTAAAGGGCATTACATTATCATTGAATAAACAAATAAACTTAACGAAAAGCACTACATATTTAGGACAATCCATTATAGCAATAAATCTTTCAGTGTGACTATGGAATGAATACATGGATGACCTAGTCTGGGGAATTTAATGACATGTTCTTCAGATTTCACCACTTTTCCTTGACTTTTACTTCTCCAAATCCCACTGCTTGGGGCTGAATGAAGGGCATTTGAATCCGTTGGGTAGGTATTGATCTCTGTATACAAGGCACAAGACTATTATGATAATTTTTGTTGATCATCGGACCAAAGGCAATCGAGATCCGATGTATCAGAGAAGATTCTTTCTGTAGAAGGAAATAAATCACCAGACTTCAACCAAATGTATTAGAGCAGACCTGCAACAAGCACTCAAGATCAATTTCTTTACTTACCGCATCCTTCCTCCAAACCTGCGACAGTATGGCTGCAACCTTCGTCCAAACCTGCAATAGTATGGCTACATCCGTCCTCAAAAATCGGTGACAGTATGGCCGCATCCTCCCTCTTTCCCTGGACAAACCATGCAACCAGAGGGAAATGAACGAGGGAAACTAAAAATTTTGATATTTGAAAATTTTTGACATTTTGAAGAGGGAAATGAAGGAGGGGAATTAAAACTTTTGATATTTGAAATTTTTTCACATTTTGAAATGAAATACGTGTGTTTTTAAGGTAACTCAAATTCCATTAAATAAAATGTGTGAGACTTTTCTTGGGGTTAATAACGGGTTTGGGTAAATAAGTGGTATTGTTGATTATAAATAATTATTAATGAGATTAGATCTAAGACATTTATTTAAATTATTAATTATATAAAATTGTTGAATTTTTATTTCATAAACTAGATATTTTGGTTGTTTTTTTAATATAATTATTTGATATTAAAGATGAACTATGTAACTTAAAAATAAGTTTTAAGTGGTTAAAATGGAAGTAGTAATGTTATGGTATGAATGATTATTTTCGATGAAATTTTTGGTTTAGTAAGGATAAATCATGTATAGACATTTTCCATGATTTTTAAGATGGAGCCAATATAGGAAAGGTGATACTTAAAGGGCTCCCACATGCTTTAGAAATTTTATATCTATTGGTTTATAAACATTAGAGGTGGAAAAATATCCTAAGCTCTAGAGCTAAGTTTTTTCCAACTTAGATATATCTTGAACAACAAATTGTTGTTGACATCATGGATATGATAGAAATTTGGTGGGTTGTAGGGTAGTCTTGTCATGAAATAAATGTAATGTAGTTACTAGGTAGGTAGGGGGAGCCATTTTTGCGGCACTTGGTCATAAATGGGAAATCTATCCATGAATAGTTTTTTGAGAACAAATACACCTAGTGGATTATCATTGTACGGGAATCACTTTAGGATCTAGGCTACTGTGCACACACTAACTAAAGGGATTTTAGTGAAACCCACAAAAGTATTATAGGTGCTTTTATATAAATAGGTGTTCTTGTGTTCTCATTGGTTAGTTATGGGAAAATGAAAATAAATTAAGAGAAGTTATAGGTTCTTTTATAGAAATAGGTCTTCTTTTGCTCTCATTGGTTAGGTATGGGAAAATGAAAATAAAGTAAGAGAAAGATTTGACTACTGGACAATTAGAGGAATGATTCCACATAAAACAAAGTGTGGTGTTGCAGCACTTTCTAGGCTAAGGGATTTTTAAGGGGTTCCCCCACCATATGACCGGAAGAAGAGAATAGTCATTCTAGATGCTCTGAAAGTGTTGGGGCTTCAGCCAGGTCACAAGTATTGTTGGCTAGGAAGGCTTTCCAAAGAAGTTGGTTGGCATCACTATGACACTCTTACGGAATTAGAAGGGAAGAGAAAGGAAAAGGCTTAGGTATCATATGAGAGAAGGAAGCAATTGGAAAAATTGAGATCAAAAGCAGTGGATTTATTCGAAAATTAGCTTGCACCAGAGATGGATAAGATAAAAATTGACAACATATTGGTCAATTTCCTTGACCCTTTATTGGTTATTCAGAAGGATTATGAATACACCACCATTAATATCAAGGTAACCCCTAGTAGATCAAGGGCTACAAGTTGTAGTTTTCACCTGAATATCAACATACAACAACCATGCTTACAACCAGGATATGTTTTTTGAGGAGGAAAAATCTCATTGAGATCAACATCAAGAATCCATTGCATAAAAAAAAGTACAACTTATGGTGATTCCAGATGAGCATAGATGAATAGCTACAATAGATGTTGAATGTGTAAATTATGGTGGAAAAATATGAAATTCATCTTCCTTTTGCATTTGAGAAAGAGGAAAATCAATCATCAATGAAAATTCAAAATTTTCAAGCTGAGCAAGATCAACCAAATTTGGGGCAGAGTTTGGGGAACCTTCGTAAGTGAATGGGGCCTATGTGATATGGCTACGATTTATCTACCCCCACACAATCCGATATGAAAACAGTAGACATTGTAAGCATAGGGTTAATTAACCCCACACATAGGGATTACATAGGTTTTGTTCCCACACCACATGCTCATGAAATGAAATCTCTCTTTACTGTCAATATGTGCATATGAACCAACAAGACATCTATTCAATTTTACTTGTTGGGTGGCTCTAAGAACCATGCCTGAACGGGTATGGGCAGGCGCCCTCAACTGAAACGACATGACCCGAACAGGTTTGGGCAGGCACCCTCAAATGAAATGACATGGCACGCCTGACCGAACGAAGGCACAAGGGAGAATTTATGTATGGCTTGTGTAATGGTACACTCATATCAGTGCTAAGCTTAACTAATCATACAATATCTACTATTATATAAACATTAGCAATCAAACTGTGTTTCTACTTAAGGTTTATAAGATACACATGTTGGCATAGAGCTAGTAAGGCTATGTACTTATTACTATGATTCTGGTCATTGTTAATAAGGTATGAAATGAATAGGGAAACAGAGATCATTGTGTCATAACAAGGAGCTTATATTGAATATGGAGTTCCTGGACACTGTAATCTAAGACCTGTATTAAGGATATCATGTTTATACGAATATGTGTTATTCCATTACATGTATTTACATCAAGAAAAGATTGATCACCGATTCAATGGACTTGATTCATTAGTACTAATAGCATAGTGAGATCAATAAGATTATCGATTCAATAGAGCTTACTACTAGCTTAAGTAAGGTGATATAGTGATAGTTACTAAGCTTAATATGGGCATCATAGGTACGAAACGGTCTCTTATATATACCAAAGTACTTTTAGTTCCATATCATTATTATCATTGTAACTAATACATGGGAATCATAGAAGAGAGATAAGGGTGAATACATTACTCATCTTAATATAATCCAACTCTTTTCACTAATAAAAGCTGGTAAGAACGTATTCAATGATATCGAGCTAGAACATGAACAAGCATATCTCAGCATTGAGCTTACATTACACCTATTTCCACATTAGCTATTGAAATACAAGATGATTTATTAGGTTGAATATTGTATGCTATTACTCTATCCTTAACCTATATGATGAATATGGATATTGTAGTATACACTAGAGTAACACTGAAACATACTTTTCATAAAATACCAATATGAGATAATGTAGATTAGGGAAATGCTATCCTCATATAAACTATACAAGCTTATGGATCCGGATATGATCTAAGCCTATACTACGATATGTATATTTTTTTTCACTTTATTATGATATATTGATTGGCCTAGGATTAAGGGACATTTCAACATCCCGGAGCATTGGACAATACACCATTGGCTTGGCACCTTGGTACAAGGGTTTTAAGGGTACAATTGAACAAGCAACTATAAAGGATAATTGTGTGTCCTACATGATTAGTGGCATCATAGAGGAAATTAATTAGACAACATTAAGAATTATAGAGTTGCCTGTTCGCAAGTGGACTCAGGATTCCAAGGAATTTCTGGAAGCATTGATGACTACGAATGATAATATTAAAGAACCATTCATAAGGGACTATAAGGAATACAATAATGATACCAGGTTCCATTTAGAGGTGTCATTTTCTGAAGTGAATATGAATATTTCACTTCAAGAGGGCATTTTAAGGAAATTCAAACTGACTACTACAATCAGTACAAGTAACATGCATCATTTTTTCTCAAAGGGAATCAATCATAAATATGAGACCCCTGAGAAATTTTTGGAGCACTTATAACATATCCATCTTGAACTCTATGAAAAGAGAAAAAAGTTCCAATTGGACAACCTTCAGCTTGATTTGCTGAAATTGGACAATAAAGTCAAATTCATCCTGGGAGTGGTTAATTGACAAATCATAGTGAAACATAGGAAACATTAAGAGTTTCTTACAATCAAATATATGAAAAAACACATACAAAAAACCAAATAATAATCATGAACAAGCTTAATATTTAATTATGAACTTTCAAGGAACTTACAAAATGTGACACTACGAACCTGGTCAAGCGCACAAGCAAAAATATCTGGAGATGACCCTGGTTGAAAAGATATATTGCTCATGATGCAAGAGGATTTGTACCTGTGCTGCCAAGTCATTCAAAATCCATAATTATCTATACAATAAATAAAGTAATGGATGTAGTATTTTTTACTCTAAGATGCATTCTTATGATAATGTTAGAACATATGTTGAAAATGTCAAAACATACATGAATAATCTTCTCTTCATTTCAAGAACAATTTATTGGAGTTGCCTAAACTTGGAACAAGCCTCCGACGATCTGAAAGAGTAGCAACTAAGTCAAAATTGAATTTTTTGTTGCTACGTTGGATGGAGGGAGGTTTGCTCCAAGATTAAATCACTCCAATAAATTATTCTCTACTAAACAGGGCCAACCACATGAAGGTGGAGACTCTTATGGCCCCTCCCCCCCCCTGTCACATCACTCTCAATTTCACAATACCCAATCTATATTTCATTTTTTACTTTCATGAGAAGAAAAAAAAATATTCAATAACTAATAAAAAAATAATGCAACAAAAAGTATGGAATGAAACATTGAAATTAGTGCTTGACATAAAAGGAGTATGATAAATGAGTTTTTTATATAACACAAAAAACGTTCCAAGTATGGTAACATTTATCTTATAATAATACAATATTTTACAGTATCAAATTTTCTTTTTCTTATTCCTACTTCTAAAGCTCCTAACTACATCATCAACATCATCGTGCTCTACTCATGTTTCGTGTCTTTCTCACACTGTTGACCTAGTTGCGTAGTCATGATGTCTGGTCTCATCTAGTGATGGGGCATCGCCTACAAAAACAGATAATATAAAATTTTAATTGTCAGTTTTTAAATATCATTCAACTAGTTCGGTAATATTAATAAAAAAAAATTGCAATGAGATTATTTACCTAGTGCACCAGTTGTCACTGTTAGGACCATTGCCCTGTCTTCCTCTCTGGTGGTAAGATCCTCTAGTAAAACATTATATGTCATTTAAACAAAAAACATTATAAGGACAACCATCAAGGTATAATTAGAAAAAATTATAAGTGGAAATTAATTACCATCATGGTCCTTGCTGATAGTAGCATTGTCGGCCTGGTCCCAACTACAATGATCAGGTTGCACGTTAGGAACATGTTCTTCTAGCAATATTTTTCTCTCAACACACTGCTCTACAATTGGGTTATTTGGCTCATTGAAAGTGTTTCTCCCCTGATTTAAATAAAGTTGTTAGGCATTAAATTTATGGATGAAAAAAAACATATTGAAAGGTTAACATTTTACCTTATCAGACATTCTGGATCTTGGGACTTGTCCCAAGCTTCTACGATATTCAACTACGGCTTCATAGTCAGAATGGAAAGCGATCTTTTTATCCTTCTCTGTAGTTTCCATTCCAAATTCATCACCCTACATTACATATGATTGTGTATTTTTAATGTTATTTTATGGGATTACAAAAATGTTGGAAGGAGATACAATTAATTATAAGATTTATAGCTACTTACAATTCTTGCGGCTAATTTCAAGTAGTCGCCCTGGCCTAGCTTGTGATGGCCCTTTTTTTCAATTCTAGCTTTGGTTGCCTTCAAGATGTCTGGCAACCTATGATCAAAATATTGAAGTCAGATATGACGTAGCACACTTTTATTTTAGACATAGAGAAAATTAAAGCTATTGAATTAAAGTTGTAATTCACCTTGTGGGTCTAGTTGGAATTTTTCCTTATTTCTTTGTCCTTTTCTATTTTCCATCATGGATGAGTGCTCTCTACTCACTCTATGGAATTGTGAGAGGACGCTCGTATCTAGGTTTAAATTGCAATTGCGTCCTATAGGTGTCCTTGGTATATTTCAAATATTTGCCAGCTACCCGAGCTACCACTGTTATGTCAAATGTTCCCACCCCAAAAAGGGCTTCTACATAATCTAGAAGTTCTTTCTTCAGGTTGGAATTCTGGGAATTCCACCTTGTGCGTATTTTTGGGCCAAAAATTATCAACGCATGGCTCTGCAAAAACCTATAGAACTCATTGTTTCCTACATAGAAAAAATATATTATCATTAATTTAAAAATAAAAATCATGATAAAATATGTTTTAGATAGAGTACGTGAAATAGTTAAAATATTAAAACTTACCTGGGAGTTGTACGTGATTTATAGGGACACTTTTATCATTCACCAACAAAGTGCCATTAATGGTCCATGTGGAGCTGACACATGTAGATCCAGGAAACGCAATAATATAGTTGGCCATATCAGCTTCATCACTGCCAACACGTTCAGTGGTTGGCTGGGTGTCTTCTTGGGCAGGGTGTGTTTCTCGGCTACCACCTAAAGGCATAGAAATTGTACGAGAGGGTGGCTCGGAAATCTCTTTCCCTTGTGTCCCACTACCACCAACACCCGGTGCAGCAGGTGTCAAATAACGCTACATACAAAATAATTTTTTTGTTAGTTTAGTTAATGTAAAAATTAAAAATCAAACTATCACAATTCATCTCATGTACAAAAAAAAAATATCCTTTTGATTTTTTATTATTACCTTATATGTTTCTAGCTGGGTCATAAGTTGTGTTATCCTCATTTCTATTTCAGGTGTTTGAGGTGAAGTGTCTACCAAACGCTCAAATTCCAATGTTGCTTTTCGTACGTTTTTTCACAGCAACAACAATGGACATGGGGATGAAGAAAGCTCTTCCTCGTAGAGGGAATACTCAGGTGTACCATGGCTAGGTGTCTACATATTTGAACAAAATTAATATTATTTCAATTATGTAAATAAATAAAATACCTGAAGATAGAGCAATGCTGACACTTTACATGTTCTTCCACTAGCCCCTTTCCATGATCATCCTATCTCAGGGTTTTTCTTGTACTGCCTGATCAGTCTGCCACATTGCAATAAAATTAGAAATTTGAAAAATTGAAAACAATATCTGACTTGAAAACAAAAAATGAAAAATGAAATAATTTCTAAATTTACCTTTCTAATACATAAAATTTGTGCATTAAAGTGGCCCTCGAGTGGTTGAGTATAATTAAAAGTAAGGGTTGTAAGCCAAATTTTTATATTTACACCTTGCTAGTAGATAATTTCTGCAAAGTAGGTAGATTAGATTAGGCTAAAGAGATTTTCAGTGGATCTTGAAATTGTATCCAAAGATGGCGTAGCCGTCATAACTATATAATGGAAAATATGAAAAATAATAATAACTATGGATTCAAACCCTGTAAGCTTGAATAGGCTTTTCACCCTTAGGATGGTTGATGTGAAAATTTCAAGTCATAGATGACTAATGTCTCTGTGATATCAATCAATCGAGTAGATTTATAAATTTAATAAATGCGAAAATTAAACCATAGCCTTGATCACAAAATATCTTGAAATTAAATAGCAAAGCATAAAAATAGTTTCAAATTTTCAATGAACTTGCAAGGAAACCTCCACAAGCTGCTAGGTAAAAAAATACAGAGATACCAAAATAACACCCTGAACTAAGCTTGTACAGCTTGCTTTAGAAAGTAAACTAAAAAAAACAGAAACAACATAAAACTGTTGGATGGCCTGCTGGAAACCCTGCAGACCCTGTTTATATGATTGTATCGAACTGCTCCATACATATGTACAGAACTATGCAGCACATGTAAAAACTACTGCATGTTGTCGAGATTTGCCTCAACTGAATCCCTGCTCTCTCTCGGTTACATGACTGCTCAAGCATGATAGTATGGTTGAAAACCTCTACCTTGACCTATCCTTATACTTTTAGCTGAGAATCTATTTTGAAATTACTCTTAGTCTAAGTCATGCAATGAGATAAAAATTTTAGACTCGTATGCTAAATATAAGACTTCACTTTTTTTACTAAAGTAAATTACAAAATGCAATTAATTTCTCTTTTAATAGAACTACTTTTCAATAATGTATCAAAATACTCGCACATTCACACCAAACCTATGCAAAAATTTCTTCCCAAGCTATAATTCTCAAAAATTTTCATTTCTACATGTTGCAAAGTTCATAGTATAAAATCCAAAAGACTTCAATCTTGTATTGTTCATTCTAAGTTGGTAGGAAACATGAATTGGAAGTTATCGAGCACAACCTCTCTCAGAACATTTCATATATGCACATCATCATACTCACCATAAAACATACTGCTTCATTTAAGTTTTCAATATTATACTCAATTATGTATTTTATTTCTATTGTGTGTTTGCATAAACATACAAAATCTATCTATGTGAAGGAACACAACATTTCTGAGGTTATCTTTTCATACCAAAATTACTCTCTAGACTTCTGGTGTGACTTGTGGATCCATCCTAGAGAAATGGTATATTTAAGGATTAGATAATAACAAAAACATAAAGAGATTATTATTGAGTCTAAGGGGTGTAAGGTTCTAACTTCTCTAAGTAAAGCTTTTAGTAAACTAAAACCTTGTCATTTGGCTACAGTTGGGTGAGCTACCAGAGGTGTCGAGGACATCCTCACATCCACTCTAGATGAAATCCATGTGAACCAGTGCAAGACTGATCCAACTAATAGGAAAGCATGAAAACCCTAGGAGAAATTCCACTATCTTTAAATTATATTGTTTTAATTATCCAATGTTTATTTTCATGCCTTCTGTAGAAGGATTTCATTCTCATGTCGTTTAGAATCATATTGATTTGTTACTATTTGGGGTTTTTAATTCATAGTTGATTTGGTTTCGTGTCGAGTGGTTATGCTCACCTTATCTCCCTTTATATATGCATGCCTTCCAAAATTTTCCTTACGCTACAGGGTATAGCCTTGGCAGTCCTCATATGAGCGTATCTCTGTTGATTTTATTATTTATTCATATTAGAACTCTTAATCCTCTATTGAGAAAGAGATATGGGTTTGGTTTGTCTACATAATCCCATCATCACATTTTGATATCAGTGTGAAGTTCATATGACAATAGTTCAGAGAACCACTCATATACATGTACTCAATTTATTACTATCATAATAGAGTTACGATTACACTATTTTAATAATTTTCTGAGTTTTACATAATTTACTGTCACTATGTATTTAAACGAGGTTTGACCCAAAATTTTATTTTTTATTGTAATTTCCAGAATTAACATTCATTGGTTTCACACTTGGCTTTGCCCATTTCTCTTTATGATTCTTCATCTTGTATGTTCATACAACTCATTCCATAATTATCTCTGAAATGGATGAGACCCATCATCTTTTTCTAAATCTAATATTTTTTTATTTTTCTATGTTGTAATTATAATCTTCCAATCCTAAATTTCATATGCTAGGTTATATACTTGTTTTATTTTTTTTCTTTTGTTCATAACGTTGGCTCATCCCTTTATGAATTGTTACTCTTATAATGTTTTAGGAAGGGTTTCGTTTGGTATGAACGAGTTATTCTTACCCAGATGCTTTAATTTAAATTAATTGGCATTTCTTCATTTTCTTCTTGTCATTGCGTTGCTTAGAAAGAACGTGTTACTACATTTGGATTATTCAATCTTCTCACGTAGGCTTATTCCTGTATGAAGGTTTGGCCCAATAATTTTATTTATTTATGAGTCCCTTGTTATTTCTATTGATTATAAAATATTAATGTATTAATTCCATATTCAATATTCATTTTCCATTTATTTTTTATGATCTAATATTGGTAACCTCTACCCAGGTTGCTACACTTTTTCAAATTTAGACAAGTATTTTAGGTTACCTATTTAGACTTACCTATTTAGGTTAGTCTAATCTTAATTTATTACTTTTTAGCTCTTAATTACACTCCTTCAGTTTATATGTCCAATCAACCTTCCTTATAGCTTCCGTAACTATATGTACACGTGAAGAAAGAGTAATAAAAGAGTATGCTCAAATGATTTCACTCCCATTACCTATATTTATAAATTCATAGTATGATTTTAATTTACTAATTAGTCAATTTGTTTTCTAAATCTAGACTTGTATTTTGGAGTTTTTTTCTCAAGTTTTTAAATTCAGTTGCAGGTTCCAGTTGTCACATTTCAAGCTCAAGCTCACAGTTTTAATTTTTATATCATAGGTCGGTTACCTGCTATTTCATCCTGGTCTTTCTGTCTCCTGATCTAGTGCAATATGTTTAGAATTTACGGGTCAATGCCATGATTGGTATTTGGCCATAAATTATTTTGATGTAAACCATTCATATGTCTATATAGATGACATTGAGACTCTCAATAAATCTAGAGATTTGAACACTATTTGTTTAATAGTTAAAATTTCGTTTTTCTCCTCTATCACATACCGCCTCTTCTAGAATTTCACTATGAAATATAATCTCAATATTTTTCTATAGTTTTATTATTTATATAACTTGGATGTAATGGGTACTTTCTTAGCATATTTTCCATATATAAGTTCTTCAGTTACATGTTAGGCATTCACACAACAAAATATGAAATTATTTTTACTTTGATATGCATTCGGTCAGCAAGATATGAAATCATTTTAATTTTATATGCATTCGTACAATAGAATATAAAACCCTTTTTCCTCTTTACGAGTTTATGAAATTGCATATGAAAGCTTTTACTTCTACATATATTTGTATTGTTGGATATCTAAATCTATATTTAAGTTCTATATGCATTGATACTCATTAGAGTTTATTGACTATATTACTTTACAAAAAACTCACATTCATTTACACTTAATAATAATTATCAGAATAGGACCCTTCCCTGGGTTTATGTCAATTATGATTTTTCTCTAGTGTCATTTCTTCTAGTTTGTGTAACATAAAGCAAAGACTTCATTGTAATTAATTAGAGAGAAGACACTGTACAATACACATAAGTAGGTAGTGGATATTTTAATAAACATTTACAGGTTAACATTACATAATAAAAATATGATCTCTTGTCTAATATGACATGTACAAATACCTACATATCAAATCATGTCTCCCAGATAGAATTCTACCTATAATTTAAGACTATTTCTCTTATCTAAAACACTTCTATAACAATATAGCTTCAATAGAAAACTACAATAACCACATACCAATGTACAAGTAAAGATTTTCCTCCCAACCATGAGATTCCCCTTAGAGCACTCACCCTAGCAAAGACCAATATTCCCTTGTGTAGAGAACCCCTTTGTCACACTAGTGATGGCTCTTTTAAGACTTCTTTCTCTCAACATGTTTCCATAACGGTGTCCCATTATTATGTGATGTTGTTTCCCATGGCCTAGGCTTTTTTTTTTTCCACAAAATTATTCTTTAAAATATGCTTTTCCTCAACACAATTTTTTCCTACCTCTTCTAAATAACTTTCCACTTTACTAATGATTTTATTGGATCTTCTTCTCCCATCTAATTTAATTATTTATTTAATTTTCTCCAAGGATTTTCTAGAGAGTTTTGGGAAACTTTTGAATTCTAGTCCATCCTCATGGATAATAATTTCCTGGTCTCCATTACTATGTCTTTACCACATCAACATTTCACTCATAATTACTTATTAATTTAAAAATAAATGTGTTCATACATAATTTCTCCATAGGTCCACCTAGACCTTGGGTTTATTTACACAAAATAAAATTTGTAAATCAGGGGTATTACATAGTCCCCGCCCAAAATAAAATCACCGTCCTCGGTGTTGTAGACTATAATTATTCTTTGAACATCATTGTATACTCTTCCTTCTTACTTTTTTCCCACTCCCAGGTAGCTTCTTCAAGTTCAAAGTGCTTCCATTACACTTTCACTCGAGCTATTGGTCTATTATGGAGCACAATTTCTTCACATTCCAATATACGAAGTGGTTCCGAAGAAATTACCCTTATGTTTACACCTATATCAAAGTCCAGTCAACTATGTGAGAAGGGTTATGCACATATTTCTTCGAAAATGATACATGAAAAACATTATGAACTTTAATATGACTAGGTAGAGGCAATTTGTAAGCAACTGGGCCCACTCTTTCCAAAACCTCAAAGCATCATCAGTATCGAGGTGCTAAATTATCACAACTACCAGTATGCAAGGTACTTTTGTGTGGTTTGATCCTCAAGTATAAAGGATCTCCAATGTTGAATTCCCTGTGAATTATTTTCTTATCTGCATAACTCTTATGGTGGTCTTGAGCTGCTTTGATGTTCTATTGGATTTTTTTTACTATCCGTTGCATCTCATGTAGTGCGTTAGCTACAAGTACCAATTTTTCCTCGGGTTGACTCTAGCTAAGTGGAGTGTGGCATTTTATTCCATACAAAGCTTCAAATTGACTCATTTTAATAGAGGTATCGTAACTTTTGTTGTAATCAAATTCTCTTAAATGCAGAAAATATTCCCACTTGGTGGGTATGTCCATTACATACATGTGAAGCATGTCCTCTAATATTTGGTTTTTCCTTTTTTTCTTCCCATCTTTCTGAGGATGGTAATCTTTGCTAAAGTTCAGCTTTGTCCCCATTCCTCCAAACAATTTTTTCCAAAATCGAGAGGTAAAATTTGCATCCCTATAAGAGGTAATCATCTTTGGTATTTCATGAAGTTTAAAGATTTATTTCATGAACACATTGGCTACTTGTGTTGTCCCAAAAGTGGACTGTACAGGAAGAAAATGAGTTGCCTTGATTAATTTGTCCACCACCACCATAATGGAGTCATGCTGGTATTTAGTACGTGTAATTACAGTGATAAAATTCATCGATACCACTTCCCACATCCATTCTATAATCGGAAGAGGGTTAAGTAAACTGGAAAGATGTTGATTCTCTACCTTAAATTGTTGCCACTCCAAACATCTTGCCATGTAATCATCTATTTCCTTTTTCATTCCTCCCCAAAACATGTTTTTCCGCAAGGTTTTCACCATATTTTGATAACCTATATGACCTGAATAAGGTCTCTTATGGCATTCATACAAAATAACCTATTTCAAGGTAGATACATTTGTAACATATAAATTTTGCTTATAACTTATCAATTCTTTCGGATTCATGGTGTATCCTGAAAATTCAGCTTCTTGTAATTTTTCCTACAATCTCAAATATTGGAGATCTTGCGACAACACTTCTTGGATTTGTTCCTCGACATAAAATTTAAGACTACTACCTATATATAAAAAAACTGGATGAGAATTAAGGCATCATCAATTCAGTTTTCCTTTCCTTTAATGTGTTTGATCTCCATATCAAATTCACCGAGGAAATCTAACCATCTTTCTTTCCTTGCATTCAAATCTGGTTGGCTAAAGAAATATTTAAAAATGCAATGATTGGCCATAAACAAAAAATTCTTGCCCAACACATAGTGTTTCGACATTGTTAATGCATGTATTACAACAACAAATTCCAAATCATACACTCCATAAATTTTCTCCTGTTTCTTCAATTTTTGGGACTCATAGGATATCACGACAATATATTGAAGCAATACTCCTCCAAAACCTTCTATACAAGCATCAATGCACAGAAAAAAATCATTTGTTGGATCAACGATGTTTAGGATAGGTGGACTAGTTAATTTTTTTTTCAGCTGCTCAAAACTCTCTTGGAATTTGGTTGCCCATTCAAAATTCACATCTTTTTTCTGCAAAGAGGTAATGGGGTGAGCCATTGGAAAAATTCCTTCTACAAATCTATGGTAATATTTGACAATACCCATAAATGATCTTATTTCTGGTACATTGGTGGGTATAGTCAAATTTAAGATTTCTTTTACCTTTTATGGATCTTCCGCCAATCCTTCCTTGGAAATAACATGTCCCAGATATTGAGTCTTGGGTTTGTAAAACTCACAGTTTCTAAGTTTTGCATATATTTGGTGTTCTTTGAGTGTTTGAAGCACTATTCAAAGATGTTCCTAGTGTTCCTCTTTGTTCTAAGAGTACACCATAATATCATATATAAATACTAACACAAACTTATCCAGGTTTTTGTGCAGAACACTATTCATGAGGCACATGAAAGTAGCAGGGGCATTTGTAAGTTGAAAGTTCATATCGAGTTTAGAAAGTTTTTTTATGAGTATATTCATGTTTGATACAAAGCTCATGATGACTGGAACTGAAGTTAAATTTTGAGAATATGGTTTCTCCCCTTACTTGATCAAATAGATCATCTATCCATGGGAGGGGGTGCCTATTCTTGATCGTTAACTTGTTAACTACCTATAATCTATGCACATATGGATGGTTCCATCCTTCTTCTTGAAAAACAAAATTGGTGCTCCCCATAGAGACACACTTGGTCTGATGTACCCTTTGTTGATTAATTCCTACAATTGAAGTTTCAATTCTATTAGTTCAGAGGTGCGTATTATATAAGGGGATCAGGAAACTATGGTGGCCCCCAGTACCAGTTCAATATAATAATCAATATCTCTATGAGGGAGAAGTTCAGGGATTTTTTTAGTAAATACATTCTGGAAGTCCTCAATTGCCAGTAAATTTTCTAGAGGTTCATTGTCTTCTTCCTATCCTAAATATTCAATTTGGGCCGCATACACTAGACAACCATTCCTTGTTGTCTGCTTCAGTTGTAATGCAGAAATTTTCCCAATAGAAGTGGGTTTCGGTTTCCTCGTTACCACCATTAACTTCCTAGAGCATCAATACAATTTACTTCTTTTTCTAAACAATTTACTACTTCTTTCGGTTGTTCCAGCAAATACATACCAACTAGTAGGTCATAAGAACCTAAGGGAAGGATATTCAAATTTAAATTTGTGATGTACTCATTTTAAATGATAGGATATTTGTATATTTTATGGGTGACCTTCCTTTTGGTTCTTTTCGCCAACTACACCAGCCAGGAGTGCTAAAATTTTTATGTTTTTAGTTTACATTTTTCCACTCTGTTTGGAATAATATAGCTTAAACTAGATCATGGGTTACTTAAAAAAAACACATGTTAGTCAGAAATGATACCTTCAATTTTAGTCATAGTTGATTGATGCTCAACTTGTCTATCTTCCAATGTCGCACTCATCCGAGGAATGTTTCGGGCAATATTATTCATTTTGGTTGCTTCCCCAACTTCTTGAATGTTTTGAATTGCACGAATGTTGTGTGGGAAATCCCGCAACATGTGAGGCTCATCGCATCCCCAACATTTCAACGGTCCTTTCGTCTTTACCATGGTTGATCAATTACTGTTCCCTTCCATGTGTTTGGAACCTGTGTGGGAATGGGTTGTCTGATTTTCACCACCTTTATTGAACCTTTTTCATTTGTGGTTTCACTTGAAATTCTTCAGATAAGCTGATTTAGATTTTTTTGAACTTGCTTCAGCTTTCCTTTTCTCCTTATTCTGCCAATTTCTCAGATGGTCATTCCTGCCTTTAAATTTCTAGTAGCACAGTCACGCATTTTGAACAGCCTCATCCATAGTCTTAGTATTGTAAAGATTAATCCTTTCCTTGTAAATAGTCGGTAAACATTTTAGAAATTGTTGTACCTTAGCTTTTTCTTCCCTTATGTATCACCCATAGCGAAGTAAATTTATGAAATTCGTCACAAATTCATCAATAGTGACTTGTCCTAGCCTTAGCTCATGAGATTCCTTTTCTCTGTCATCATAATACCTCTCATTGAGGTATTAGGATTTAAATTTCTCCCGAAATTCTTCCCATGAAATAGTATTTTCATGCAACAAGTGTATGATTTTTGTGTCTTCCCACCAAAGTGTTGCTTTACGTTGATATTGGTAAACTTCCATCCTTTCTTTTAGATTACTTTCATACGCATATAATTAAAAGTATTTGACCATATTCAGAGGCCAAGCTTCTACATCCTCTTCCTTCTCCCTATCAAGGGTTGGAGGCTTGATCTTGTGGAATTCCCCCTACAACTCCTTTTTATTTTTAGATTTGGAATTTGTTTTACTAGACTCTTCCCCAGACTCAGACCTCTCTAGTTGGGTTCTACTTCCTTTCGTTTCCTTCTTTTTTACCCTCTTGGTGACTGGATCTAGAGGTTAATTCTCTTATCGACCTCTCTTGATCGTTGCTAGCTTGCAGGAAACGTTCATTGCTAGTTCTTAGATGAAACATTTCCTCCTAAAAATTCTTGATAATTTCCAACATCTGAGCATTTGGATCTTGTGGGGCATCCTCATCTTCCAGTTCCACATACAACTCCTCTCTCTCAAGCATGAATATAGTTGCAATTATTTTTTCAATTTAATCTAATGCACATAAAATAATGTACATTCATAAACTATAATACAAAATTGATTCATAATTCGTAATTATAAATTAAATTTCCGACAACATAGTTGTTCTATGTTGGGACGCAAAAGCCCATTGTTTTATCTTTGGCTTTGATACCACTTGTAACATCTCCTAATATTTTTTAATACACTTAAGGATATTCATAAGTTATCCCTTCGCCTTTTACTACTTATCCCAAGCACATTTCTGCTATATTTAAATTCAATTCCGCATCTTCATTTCGAGAATACTCGAGTCTTCTCCTTTTATACTACCCATGGTTAATATCTTAACTTTCCACATAATAATTTCCATCTTAACTTAATACCCCTCCTCCCTATTCATATAGTCCATATTACCTTTAGTATATGTATTAAACATAAATATTCTCACCTTACCATTAATGCATATATTCATTAACATATACACTTGCTTCATTTTAACACCTTACCATGCATAGTAACTTTAGAAAATATTTTACATTTCAATACTTTTGATATCATGTATTAGTCACTAAGGTAAGTGCGATGGTGATATAGTTTTATGTCACTATTAACTTAGCCTATCCCACTTGTGGATCTTATCCATTCACTGGCCAGTGGCCACGCTGGCCTTATCTCCATTTATATACACATACCTTCTAGACTTTGCCTTGCACTACATGGAATAACCTTGGTAGGCCTCATCCCAGTCTATCTACGTTGCTTTTATTATTTATTCATACTAGAAATATTAATCCTCCATTGAAAAAGAGATATCGTATTGGTTTTTATGCATGATCCCATCACCTAATTTTGATACCAGTGTAAAGTTCATATGACAATAGTTCAGAGAAATAATCAGATAGATTTACTCAATTTCTTACTGTCATAATAAAGTTACGAGTAGCCTATTTTAATAATTAACCAAGTTTTACATAATTTAAAGTCATTTATGTATTTAAATGAGGTTTTACCGAGAATTGAATTTTTTATTTTACTTTTCAAAATTACCATTTGTTGGTTCCATGCTTGGCTTTGCTCATTTTTCTTTATGATTATTCATCTTATATGTTTATAAAATTTATTGGAGAATTATATCTAAAATGTACGAGGCCTGTCGTCTATTTCTAAATATAATACTTTTAATTTGTCTATGTTATAATTATAATCTTCAAATCTTGAATTTCATATGCTGGGTTATATACTTGTTTTATTTTTTTCTTCTATTCATAATGTTGGCTCAGCCCTCTATGAACTGTTACTCTTGTAATGTTTTAGGAAGGGCTTAAATTTGGCATGCATGAGTTATGCATACCCATATAGATCAATTTAAATCCATTGGTATTTCTAAATTTTCTTCATGTCGTTGTGTTTCTTAGAAAGAATGCGTTATTTTTCAGACTTACTAACAATTGGGATTACGCAATCTGCTCACGCAGACTTATTAATGTATGAATGCTTGGCCCAATCATTTTATTTATTTATTAGCCCCTTCATATTACTGTTGATCATAAAATATTAGTGTATTAGTTCCATGTTCAATATTCATTTCCCATTAAATTTTTATGATCTAATATGGGAAACCTCTACCTAGGTTTCTCCTCTTTTTCGAATTTAGAAAAGTATTCGAGCAAGCAGATATACTTACCAATTCAGGTTAGTCCAGTCTTAATTTATTACTATCTAGTTCTTAATTATAATCCTTTAGTTTATATGTCAAATAAACCTTACTGACAACTTCCATAACTGTATGTACATGTGAAGAAGGAGTCTTAGAAGAGTATGCTCAAGTAATTTCACTTTGATTACTTGTATTTATAGATTGATAGTATGATTTTACTTTATTAATTAGTAAATTTGTTTTCTAACTCTAGACTTGTCTTTTGCAGGTTTTCTCTCAAGTCATCTGATTGAGTTACAGGTTTTGGCTGTCATCTTTCAAGCTCAAGCTAATAGTTTTAATTTTTATGTCAGAGGTCGGTTACTTGTTATTTCATCCTAATTCTTTTATCACTTAATCTAGTCCAGTATGTTTAGAATTTATGGGTCAAGGATATGCTTGGCCTTTGGAAATACATTATTTTGATGTAAACCATTCACGCATCTATATATATGATAGTTAGACTCTTAGTAAATTTAGATATTTGGACACTATTTCTTTAATAGCTAAACTTCCAATTTACTCTGTCATGTACTACCTCTTCTAGATTTTCGCTATGAAATATAATCTTAGTATTTTTCTATAGTTTTATTGTTTATACAACTTGGTCCAAATGGGTACTTTCTTCGTAGATTTTTCATATATAAGTTCCTTATTTCCACATGCATTCAATCAACGGGATATGAAATCCTTTTACTTTTATATCCATTCGTACAACAGAATATAAAATCCTTTTTCCTCTTTATCATTTCATGAAATTTCATATGAAAGCATTTACTTCTACACATATTCATATTATTGGATGTGTAAATCTATATTTCACTTCTATATGCATTGATACTCATTAGAGTTTACTAACTATATTATTTTACGAAAATATCCCATGCATTTACACTTAATAATTATTAGAATGGAACCCTTGCATGGGTTTATATCAATTATGAGTTTTATCTACTATTAGTTCTTAGTCTGTGTAACATAAATAGAGACTTCACTCAAATTAATTACAGAGAGGACACTATAAAATACACATGACATAAGGACATTGAACAATAAACATAAGTACTTACTGAAAATTTTAATAAACATTTACAGGCTAACAATACATAATAAATCTTTGATTTTTTGTCTAAATAAATAAATAATACGTACTGCACAATTTTTATTTCCTGCCTTCTAGGACTATGCACTACATAATCAATGGGCTCAAACTCGACCCCTGAGATACAAAACTGTGTAATCCATCTCCCTAATCAAGCTTGAACTAGAAATTGCGTAGTCTTAGTGTGCAAGCCCAACCCTTAAAATATTGAAATATGTAATTATGAAATCACCTAGTCTCCACTACCTTCCATAATTTTAGAGTGAAAAAAATAAATTCTCGGGCCCTCATCCTCGCTCCTCGAGCTCCACAACTTCATAATATCTTTTCCCAGTCCAAGACTGAACTACAGATTGTGCAGTCTCAAGGATCAATTCTCCCTTAGCGTCCCACTTGGTTTCACCTCAGTCAGCGGATCATCATCCAACATATTAGACTAGGGGTTTGTCGAATTGATGTATTCTTGTCATGAGTGAATTGCAGATGCAAGTAATTTATCATGTTGTGGCAAGATGATGAAGAAAGAGATGGAGAAGGAGGACATGTTGGAAGAAACTTAAGGAGTTGAGGAGATAAGATGATCATCATGCAAGAATACGAAGGAAAAAGAGAATATAATAGAAGATGGAATATTAAGACCACATTGAAGACTCCTTATCTTCAAGTCATAAGGAGGAGGGAGAAGAAGAACATGCACCATCTTCTCTATAATCCACAAAGAAAGAAAGAAAAAAAAGTTACTAGAAATTTCCATGTAACCATGCAATCCATGTCATCAGTGTGATGTAATGTTGTGTATAATTCTATATCACAAAATGTAATTTCAAGTGGAAGTCCATATTGTGAAACCAACTCCAAATAGAGAAGAAAAGAGATATCAACGCCTTAAAAATAAGCCATTTTGAGGCTGAAACCTCTAATACATTACATGAATGAACAATTCTTAGATGATGCAAATGAAAAACCCTCCTCTCTATATATAGGAGTACATGGGGCCACAATGTAATCCTAGCTGACCTAACAATAATAATGTAAGGGCGTAATAATAACAATATGGGGGTTATAGGGGGACAACAATAACAAAGGGGGTTAAACTAACAATAATAAGGGACTATACTAGTAATATAAGGACCTAACATGCTCCTCTCCTTCAAAAAATTGTTGTCCGTAATGCTTGACTAGCTCCGGGTGCTTCTGTGTAAAATTCTCATCCTCCCATGTAGAATATTCAGTGGGTAAGTTCTTCCATTTGATGAGATACTCTAAAATTGATTGATTTCGTATCTGTCGAGTTCTTGTTTCTGTGACTGCTTCAGGTTCCAATATGGTTTTTCCTTCCCCATCAAGTTCTAGCAATATTGTTTGAACTGCAAGTTTGTCCCCTATAACATTTTTTAGGCATGAAACATGGAAAACTGGAAGCACTTGCAAAGAAGGGGGAAGGTCCAATTTTTATGCCATAGTACCAGTATTTTGCAACACGTTGTAAGGACCATAGTAATTTGGCGTTAATTTATTATCCTTATTAGCTTGCTTGAGGGAAATTTGTTTGTATGGTTGTAGCCATAAAAATACCCAGCCTCCCACATCAAAAATTCTCTCACTGCGATGTTGATCTGCCAGTTGTTTCATTCGATTTTGTGCCAAATTTAGGTTATCCTTGAAGAGTCGGAGAACTTCTTGTTGATGCTCGATGTGATCCTCCATTGCTTGAACCCTAGAATTTTCCCTTAAAGAAGATGTGATGGATAGTGGATGATATCCATAAAGTGACATAAATGAGGTCATTTTTGCTGCAGTATAGAAGGAAGTGTTATACCACCATTCAATGAGAGGTAACCACTTGACCCATTTTGATTTCTTTACAGATACAAAACAACGAAGATAGCCTTCCAAACATTTATTCACTATCTCTGTTTTACCATCGGATTGAGGATGATAAGATGAGCTATGAGCTATTTGACTACCCAAACAAGAAAATAATTCCATCCAAAAATTTCTTGTAAAAAAAGGATCTTTGTCACTTACAATAATCTTCGGGTTTCCATGAAGCTTTTGAATTGTTTCCGTAAATGCAGTAGCAACTATACTTGCTTTAAATGGATGAGATAATGCACAAAAGTGTGCATACGTGGTAAGTCTATCAACCACCAGCATGATGACACTCCTTCCTTCATACTTAGGTAAACTTGTGATAAAATCCATTGAAATCTCCTCCCAATGTTGACTTCGAATGGATAAAGGTTGTAGAAGACCCGGGGTCTTAATTGTCTCAAATTTTTTTTGCTGGAAAACCTAACCTTCCGCCAAAAAATTTTGAATATTAGATTTAAGGCCATCCCAAAAAAATTATTTATTCACCCTGTGGTAAGTTTTTAAAATCTCGAGTGTCGTTCTAAAGGAGAAGTGTGCAATTCCAAAAGAATATTTTGTTTTAGTTGGGAATTCTTGCAAATATATAAGCGATCGTTGTACCATAAGGAATCATTTCTCCAACTAAATGCATCAGACGTACTAGGATATTGCTACAATGTTTGAATGACTGTCCAAACTTCTTTGTCCTTCTTCCATTCATCCCTTGCTTTGGTTATCTAATCTTGTTGGATAATAGAAATGGCACAAATAAATGCTTCCACCTCTTCATCCTTTGTTGAGAGTGCATCTGCAGCAAAATTTAGCTTCCCTTTTTTGTAGATGATTTCAAAGTCATAACCCAACATTTTGTGACCCACTTTTGCTACTCTTCCAAAGATAGTCTTTGTTCCAAAAAGTGTTTAAGACTATCATGATCAATTTTTACCTTGAATTGTCTTCCCATTAGGTAAGGTCTCTGTTTCTTTAGTGCATGTAGTATTGCCAACATTTCCTTATCATAAATAGCCTTTTGTAAATAATTTCCTTTAATTGAACGACTTTCAAAAGAAATGGGTATTCCTTCTTGCATTAAAACAAGACCTATTCCATTTATTGAGGCATCACATTCCATAATAAAGGTTTTTGTGAAGTCTGGAATAGCTAAGATTGGTGCTAGGCACATTGCCACTTTAAGATGTTCAAACACCTTAGTTGCTTTAGGAGTCCATGAAAATGCATCTTTCTTCAATAATTTTGTTAGAGGTGCTGCTATTCTCCCATAATTCTTAACAAACCTTCGACAATACCCTGTTAACCAGAGAAATCCACACAACTGCTTTATGTTGTGGGGACTTTGCACTCTTTAATGGCTTTGTTTTTCTTACGATCTACCTTAACACCCTCGTGCGATACAATATGACTTAGATATTCCACCTCTTGTACTCCAAAGAAACATCTGGATGTTTTTTAATATAATTGTTTCTCCTCCAATAGTTTGAGCACCCTGTCAACATGTTGAACATGATCCCTCCAGGGCCTGTTGTAGATTACTATATCATTAAAAAATACTAGGACAAATTTTCTAAGGAAGGGTTTGAAAATGGAATTCATTAACCCTTGAAATGTAGAAGGTGCATTGGTAAGGCCAAAAGGCATGACCAAAAATTCATAATGACCCTCATGAGTTCGAAATAACGTTTTTGGAATATCTTCAGTCTTAATTCTAATTTGATGATATCCTTAATGAAGATCCAACTTGGTAAAATAAATTTCTCCATGTAATTCATCAGATAATTCATTAATCACAGGAATGGGAATTTTATCTTTAATAGTGAGCTTATTGAGCTCCCTATAATCCAGACACATGCGCCATGATCCATCCTTCTTGTGCACCAATACTATTGGAGTAGAGAAAGAACTTTGACTAGGTTGAATTATACCAACCTATAACATTTCTACAATCGTACATTCAATTTCACTCTTTCGGACATAAGGACATCTGTAAGGCCAGATGTTTGGAGGAGCACTTCCTGGAATCAAATGAATAGCATGATCATGATCACGAATAAGTGGGCGTCCTTTGGGAGTATCAAGCACATTGGAATGATTGTCCAAGAATCTTTGGATATCTGGAGAAATAGATGATTTTGATTTTGGAACTTCTAGTGAGCATAATTGTTCAATTACGCCTCGTTGTTCTTTCTTCAGAAGTTTTTTCTTGACGGTAGCTTTCCTTTTGATACCCTGAAAATTGAAAGCTACCGTCCCCAAAGATTGTAACCATTGTACTCCTAGTACGACATCAGCACCTCCCATTGGGATGGAAATCATTGGACTATTCAATACATATTCCCCCATCGATAGCTTGATATTATGGCATTTTCCAAAGAAATTTATAGTTGCTCCGTTTTCTGCCATCATGACATTATCGTGCTGGGTATAGGAAACAATTCAATTCCTTGGCTACCTTACAATGAATAAAATTATGGGTACTACCCGAATCAATCAACACTACTACCTTTTTCTTCTTGATATATCCTTCTATTTTGAGAGTTTGAGAAGTGGTAATTCTTGCCAATGCATTACATGATATGTTCAGACTCATTTCTTCTTCTTCTAGGGTTGCTTCTTGGTGTATATCCTCTTCTTTCAAAGTTTCTTGTTCATTTTCTTCCTCCTCTTCACAATCTATGTAAAATAATTTCTTCGCAGCACACTTATCACCTTTAGTGTATTTTCTATCACAACTGTAGCAAAGCCCTTTTGCTCTTTTTTCTTCCAATTATTGTTGTGTCAACCTTGTAGGTTGTGGAAGTTTAGGAGTAGCAACATTTCCATATTTATAGATGTGAGTGGTAGACTTCCTTGTCGCCATAATTTTACATTCAATTTTTCTTTCCAACCTGAATGCCTTCTCTAATGAATCTGGTTCCGAAACACAAACTTCATGTTGGATGTTATCCTTTGAAGTCACTATGAAGACATCAATCCTGTGATCCTATGGAATATCAGTTACCCTTATATTCAATTTTGGAAGTCCTTAATGTGCTCTGCCAATAAACCCTTTTGTTTGAGATTGATCAATTGGCTAAAGAAGGTGTTTCTCTTTGTATCCTCATAATGTGCTATCATTTCCTCCCTTAAAATTGACCAAGTGACAATTTTTTTACGAAAGCAAAGCGATCGATACCATACAAATGTATGTTGTTCTAGATGTAAATTTGCAATGCGTACCTTTTGTGTGTTTTGCACATTATTTAGATCAAAATATTTCTCTATCTGTAGTATCCATGTTACGGGATCCTTGCCATGAAACTTCCTCATATCCATCTTTGGAATATGGTGGTTATTTAATCCAACATTAGAGTTTATGAAATCATGATTAAAATTTATTTTTGTCTCATCATGAGTTTCCTCTACTATCATTTTGACATTAGGAAACATTTCCTATATCAACTTTGCCAAACCTTCAATATCTACTTTTAGATAATTCTTCATTTTTTTCATTTTTTCATCGATATTAGCTTCCATGTTATCCATCTTAGATTCCATTCCAACTTCCATGCCATCGATCTTAGCTTCCAAACCATTCATCTTAGCTTCCATGCATTTCTTCAAACCATCCATCTTAGTTTCCATGCCTTTCTTCAAAACTTCCATTTCAATTTTTTTTGCCCTTTGCGATAGCTAAATTTGGTGCACTTGCTCATGGACTTTTCATATCTCATGTTGCATTTATTCATCTTCATGATTCATAGTAGAGACTTATGAAGGCTTAGTGGGAATTGAATTCTTTTTAGGAGGCATTTTAGAACCCAATACTGATATATATGCTCAATAGGCCTCTGGAATCACCTAGAACTGATTTTTCAAACAAGAGTTATGCAATTTGAAAAAAAAAATACACACCTTTTTATTGATTTTGAGGAGCTTGATATTGAAACTGAATTATCTCTGTGATTTCGGATCTTCAATATATGAAATTTAGCCCTAAAGTAGCCCTCTAAATATTCTTTCGAATGTCACAGGTCTAATCTGATTTGGATTCTTGAAGGTACAATTATGCCCAATCTCCTATGATGACCTAATTATGGCCTCGTTTAGTAAAGCAAACTTGTACGACCTGTCACATGTCACTCTTTCCTCCTTTGGCTCTGAAATTGATATATAGAAAACTACAGTCCTTACTTGTGGCCACCTTTTACAAAATTCCAATCTGATGCTCAGAGGGAGAGTTATGAAAAGTTTCCCACAATAACCTATTTGAGATGAAATTCACGAGCTTGAAAATGACCTAACTTCCGCACACCATATCTCCGAAAATGTTGTGAAACAAGCTCTGAAATTTTGCGACGATCTTCCTCAGGATTTCTTCTTCATTCGCTAAATATTTTAGCTTATGAAACGTCATAGAAAACATGTTATAGCAAAAATTCCATGATGACTTGTTTTGGTTAAATTTAGGAGCCTGCAAAAAGACCTAACTTCCACAAATCATATCTCACAAAATGTTGCAAACCATGCTCTGAAATTTTGTAAATATGTTTCTCGGGATTTTTGCTTCATAGTCTAAAAATTTTAGCTTCTAAACCTTCGTAGAAAAAACTTTATAGCACAAATGCCACAATGACCTGTTTGGGGCAGAAAAACCCTAGGATCCAAAGCTATGATACCAAATGTTGTGAAATCAACTCCAAAAAGAGAATAAAATAGATATCAATGCCTTAGAAATAAGCCACTTCGAGCGGGAAACCTCCAATAAATTACATGAATGAAAATTTCTTGGAGGATACAAATGAAAAAACCTCCTCTCTATATATATGAGTCCATGGGGCCACAATGTAATCCTAGCCTACCTAACAATAATAATGTAAGGGCACAATAATAACAATATGGGGGTTACAGGAGTAGAACAATAACAAAGAGGGTTACACTAACAATAATAAGGGACTATAATAGTAATATAAGAACCTAACAGTCCAAGAGTCATCTATGTAATGTGAAGAGTAGTCATGAGGGTGTTCCAAGAGTCATAAGGGAGGTGAAGGATCACCCCATTTGTTATATATAGACCCTCATTATTCATGCAAAGTAATTTACACCTTGGTTCCTCCTACCAGGAATTGGAGCGAACGATCATTATTTTGGAGGACCAACTGTCTACTCTAATGCTCCACTATTCGGGCTAATGGTGTTCACTACCCTGATGTATATTGGAAATTTTACTTACTTCAGAAGCTCATTGACCCAACTCGCTTTCATGCATATTTCATGAATATTATAATACTATTATTTGAATGTTTTTGTGTATGTTGCTTTCATCTATACTAAGGTTATTGAACTATTTCAGTGGCTTTTTTACTTATCTTGTTGAGGGTGCATTGCATTTTCTTTAACAATAATTGCTTCCTTGTGGAATATTTTGTTGGTTGATCAATAATTCATTCATATGTATATGCTCGTGTTCCTTTTCTAGATCAGTACTCTTACAAGTCTTTAAAGGGACCACTTTTATCTTAATTTTTGGTAGAAGGACTTTGATACTTTCTGTAGATGGATATTTCACAAGGAATACTCACTTATTGATCTGAAGATACTTTTGTATTAATTTCTTGTGATGAACTTTGTATCTATGGAAAATATACAATAATACATGGAAGTCAGGTCAATATTTGAGATGGGGATCCTACTCCAAACTTTTTGAGGTGTAATTGGCACTTCACATCATGGAGAACCCCTTGGTTGACACATTTATACCAATATTAGCAAAATGATTCTAGAAGGAGGGCCTAATGACAAGTTGTGCTTTTTTATTTGAATGTGAATAACCTATCGTAAATGGATCATCCTCAAATCATACTCTGAGGCTGTTTTTCTAACCTATCCCTTGGCCAAATTCCAATCCCCGATGAATCTCTTCATGATTTGGATTGATTCAAGTTTGGTGGTGAGTATGATACATCCATTATTAGCCATGCATCTTTTTTTTTAAATTTTGTTGAATATTATGAAATTTATTGTGATTATATGGCTTGTATTTTTTTCTGCCTCACCCTTGAAGGTCGACTTAGTCGGTGGTGTTAGACTCTACCACTTTCATCCATTCATTCCCTTAACCAACTCATTGAGGAGCTTCAATTAAAATTTGATAGGTATGTTTACCGAGATGTTTATACTAGAATCATTCAACTTAGAATGTGTCCTAATGAATTAGTTGAATATTTCTCTAAATTGATTCCTTCGCCTTTGTTATGAATTCCATGAAGGTATAAATTTGGATCTCTTGAAACAAATGTTTGAGGATTTGGTTCACATTTCTTTACATCATGAATCCAAACTACTTGATTTTTCTTCTTCCCAAACTGTTGAAAATTATGAGACACCTCTAATTTCAAAGGAGGAACTTGCTATTTTTTTTTTTCCCTATCCTCTTCCTTTTCCAGTTCCGATGAGGATGCCTCCTTGTGATGGTAAGAAGGTTGGGAAGTATGCACATTGAACTCATAATAATTCTTCTCATCCTCCTTTCAATTTTCATGATTCATATTCAACGAAGGAAACGCTAGAATGGCTCATGAAGCTTATGGTGAAGACTAGTTTTTCCATTCCTTAAGTGGGTTTTAAAAATCATAACCCTCGTATTGAATTTTATTTGGGTATCCATTATCATCTACCATCTCTTTCTCATGACCCTTTTCTCGTTGATATTACTGATCCATCTGTTCCAAATTCAAGCAATGAATAGATTTAAGGTAGTCACATTTTGTAGGTAGAGGAGTAGGAAGGTGAAGATTGTTTCAACATTTCTTTTCATTTTCAAAGTCCTCCATGTGAAGCTGGTGTTTCCTCATTATTCGCTGATAATGAATCTCTTAATCATGGTAATGAATTAAATAAAATCGAATTTTTTAGGCCTGTAGGGTTGGGAAGAAATCATTATAATTGTGATATTTCCATGGATGTAAGTGAGGACAAATTCCCAAGTGCACCAACAAATCTTTTGGTTCCTTGGGAATATTTTTATTTGTAAGATTGATATTTAGTATTTGATTTGGTTGAGGAATATGCTCTTATGGAAACTTCCTCTTCATCTCACTATCCCTTTTGTTCTATCATTTTCGATGAATCAACTTGAAATAAAGTTACTCCATAGTCTTCAAGTTATTCACCTCATGAGCTAACTTCTGATCTGACATAATGTAGTGAGGTTATCCATGATAAAAAATAAAACAATCAAATCATTGAGTATCCTTTCAATACCATATCATCTCTTGTTCGACATGAAAAAAACTCTTCAAATAAACTTTGTCATGAAATTTATGTGATTTATACATATCTATATTTTTTATTAGAATAGTATTTCAACTTGAGTAATCTAGTAGTCGAAGTTGTAAAATTTGATCAATTCAATGACAAAGATGGTTTCCATATGGGTAATGGTGATCTAATTGAATAAGTGAAAGAATTTATCCTCAAACCATGCATGATCTACTTCAATATTCAAAATGAAATTTTACAAACCTTGAAATTTTCGAGACATGCGAGAGAGTTGAGGAACTTAAATTTCCATTGATGGTTGTGTCAAGATCTCGTAAATCTGGTGAGATCACCAAACTGCGTTAGGTCTTTTTTTCCTCGCAAAAATATTTTTTCTGCATGTTTTCACTCGATGCAAATTACTTTTTTAAATATGTTTAGTGTTTCAGATATAATATTTCAAAATTTCAACAGTTTATTTTTTATCGGATTCAAGTTTCTATTTTAGTTAATTCATCTCCATGAAAAACACATGCTCTTAACTCATGTTTGGAGAGTGTATCTCTCATGGAGGCATGGAACTGTGAATTTTATTATTTTAAATATTATATTTGGCCTAAGGATTCATATCTATCACATTATTTTTAAAATAATAAATTCTTGATATTGTGAATATTTTGATGCTAATATTTTTCTTCATCGTACCTGAAATCCTCTTGAGCACTAGTGAATACATGAATCATTTGATGAATCAAATTCTTCTTCAATCCTTTTATGCTAACTTGTCTCATGTTTTTTCTATACTAGCATTCCTTTTTACTTCTTTCAACGATTACTATGATAGTGTCATATGTAACTAGTTACAAGAAAATGGTTTGTTACACTCATCACATGAGGAACATGTTTCTATTATGTAGAGAATTTGTGAAACTATTCAAAATTATTTATATTTTTTAGTTACAAAGTGTTAATATAATTATTTAATTAAGCCATCTAACCGTGATTATGTCTCTGATGAAAAACATTCAACTTACTATTTTCCCATCAACACATCCAATGACAATTTCTTTGCATCCTTAGATCTTTATGATTTAACATCTCACTATCAGGGTACTTTTCAAGCGGTCGAGGCACTTCCACCCTCATTTATGGTTATGTCATGTCCTCACTATCTTGAAGCGCCTACTAAATATGAGAAAATCTATTTTTCCTCACAAGGTTCTCATCTTGATACCTCGCCTTAATTGAAAACTCACCCCCTCAAAGATTTCTAGGTTTTCAGGAGGATTGTTTCAAATTTTATGACCAAATCATTGAATGGTTGGAAAATTCATACTTGGAAATATTTGTAGAAAATAGCAAGTTTTGATCTTTCCTCTTGTTTTCTAAGGAGTACAATTTTGATGAAGATATGTTTTTAACACCTTCTTCCCACATCTACCAAAGTAATTAGCCAACTGGGGTAAACATGTGATGAAAGGATACTCATATGAGATTCAACCTCCTATATGACCTTGAGGAAGTGGAAGTGATGACAACATGAAAAATAAACCTTACATAACATCAAAAACATCCCTAGGAAGTATCCCAACCCTCAAGACCCTTAAACCCAAAGGGATAGTGACTTTTGGACCATTTCGAGCCTTAGTCGCATGCATTCCAAGGCAACGTAGTAGTTGTAAACCTATAGCTGTAGTCATGGCAAGGAAAGGTAGTGGCAAGGACCAAATTTGGTTATTTATATGCCAATAACTCTTGTATTTGTGTACAATTTGTAGCTCCACATCCCAATTCACTACCAAAAACTTCATGAAACTATAGGGGATTATTAAGAACATTTAAAAAAATGTACGGAAGTAATCATATCATCAGGAACTCATCTATACCCCTCCCATCCATGATATTAATTTCATAAAACATGCCATAAACATTGCATATATAGGTTTAAAGAACATATTTAAACATGGAGGTCTCATACTTATCTCAGAATCACTAAGAAGCATTGCTCCCCTACATCATAAGCTACAATAAAATCTATTCGATCATAGATTCATTGTGTATTTATATATAGGTAAAAACATGGATAGATCCATACATCATCACTGATCGGATACATGGTTATAACTAGCACAATGACAAAAAAAATACAATGGATACAACAACAATAAAATCCATACATAAACTAGGACATTTTCATACAGAATATATTTGGAATGAGCTCTTCATTACTCAAAGGAAAAACCAAGCAAAGATGAGACTTCCACGTTGAGCATAGATTGGATGAGCCACATCTCACTTCATCCAATCATCCACGTGCCATATTCCAAGCATGAATGTGGGATCTCATCAAGCACATCAATCGTAACCAATCCACGACTTCAAGAAGATAAACCACCTCAACCCTCAAACAATTATTCCAAATCATGGTTAGACATCACAACCATCATATATTTTTCTCTATCCAAGTTTGTCTAGGGCTTGAAAGTGTTTTTCCAACCAGGGCATCCAAGACTAGTAACTCAACCCCAACTGTTACATGCCTTCTATAGCATTTTTCCAACTAGGGCTTCCAGGACTAGTAACTCAACCTGCCTATGCCTTCCAAATAGTTTGTTTAAGAAAGGCTTCGAGGAATATTAACTTGACTCATAGTTATCCATCGAGTTTCCAAAGAATTTGTCCAACAAAGGCTTCTAGGAACTAATAAATCAACCCACAGCTAAAGGAATCATGAGAACCAACTAGCAAAAAATTAATGGAAATCAACCCACAACACCATGGCTATCCAGGAAATGGCAAGGCTAGGAAAATCCATATGAATACACCATCCATGCCAAAACTAGTGAGGAAAACGTACACGCAACTCGGTACCTGCAATGAAATCCCTCCATAGATGTTAATCTCTATGTCCACCTGTGATTTCTTGCTCTTCCTTTGCCTTCTTGATCCAATTCACAAAGTATCCACACTCTCCAAGAGTGCTCCAACGAAACTCTAAGTATCCAAGAGAACAAGAAAGACATAAAGAAAGAGAAAGCTCAAAAAATGCACTGACAGAAGGTACCAATTGATCCTCAGAAGCCTTTTTTATACAATAGTTCTCTATTTTCTTCATTTTCCATTATTTTCCTTCATTTTCCTCCTCACATGCAACATGTGACCTTTTACCTCCCTTTTCTTCTATTTTCCAATATTTTCATGAATATATGTGCCAAAATACCTTTTTCCTCTTTAATTCCTTAGGCATAATCTTTTCCAATTTCATTAGCCATAATAAACCATGTGAGCATCTGCACTAGGGTGTTTTTTGCAACATTTAACTTGCAATAAGTGTCTTCTCAATCGTGGTTATTATTTTAACTTTATTACATTGAATTTCCAATAGGGGTGTTACAGAACTCTCCCCCTTGGGGGACACTGTGAGCGCTGTAAAATCACACATATAACTCACAAAAACCATTGACAAGAAAAAATATGTCCCATTGAGATTTATAACATAACTCGATGTAGTATTTATAGTGATCACCGTGCTCAAAAGCAAACCAACATGACATCATAAAAACATTACAACTATAATGAAAAGACAACAAATCACTTATTGGATCTTTATAACTTATCTCATGGTGGTATTTACGTCCATATACATATTTTTTACATATACCCAAACATTCTTCCTTTCCACTTTAACATGCATGATTGCTCGATCCTGAAGCATGAGGACATTTTTCTAGAAAATGCACTATGGTTCCGGTTGGAACTCTCGTTTTTTCTCTAATTCAAATATAGTCTCTCAATCACATGATCAACATATTTAACACATTTCTTAAGCAATGATATATGAAAAACATCATGGAATTTCACCGTGGAAGGAAGTGAAAGTCGATAGGCTACAAGCCGAATCCTGTTAATGATCATGAAGGGTCCACAAAACCTTGGTGCCATCTTGGCACATGATCCAATCCACAAGGAGCTCTTCTTGGGCTTGATGTGCAAGTAAACATCTTCCCCAATCCAAAAATCCTTGAACAACTTGTTCCTATCTGCATAATTATTCTTCCTATCCTCTGCTACTTTCAAGTTCTACTTCATCACTTGCATTTCTTGTTCCATTTCTCCCAAAATATTTGGTCCAATCAATACCCTGTTAATTGAATTAATCCAACTGATAGGAGTGTTGCAATTGTGCCCATAAAATGCCTGAAAGAGACTCATCCTCAGTGACTCCTGATACCCATTTTTGTAGGCGAACTCTACAAGTGGAAGATACTCTTCCCACTCACAATGTCAATGCATCACCTACATCGTCAACATATAATCTAGTATCATGTTGAGACTCTCATTCTACCCATATCTCTGTTGATGATAAGTTTTTCTAAAGGCCAACACGGTGATCAAACCTACAGAAAAGTCTTTCCAAAAATTTGAAGTGAACTTTGCATCCTTGTCAGACATGATCCTCTTCGGAACACCATGCAATCTGACTAAGTCTCTGATAAATACTTCTGCTGCATCACTAGCTGATATGTAGTCTTCTGTGGAATGAAATTTGCTACTTTTTTAAACCTGTACACTACAACCATGATGGATTCATGTTGTCTAAGTGTCCTTGTAAAAACTTTGATGAATTCCATGAAAATGACCTCTCGTTTCCACTCTTGAATCATAATCAATTCTAGTAGTCCACTTGGATGTTTACATTATTTTTTAATCATCTGACAATCGAAATAGTTCACTCCAAATGCTACAACATCCCTCTTCAAATTCAACCAATAGCAAAATATATTTACTACAATCAATGTTTTATGATAGCCTGGGTGACCCAAATATGGTTTCACATGAAACTCCCTCAATATCACCTTCACGGGCTCATTGTTGTTTGGTACATATATCTTGTCTCTAAATCTAGCTAATCCATATGATGTGATGTTGTAGTGGAAATATTTCACACCTACGCTTGTACAGGTACTTGTACCTATACTACTACGTGCATCAGTACCTATACCAAGACTTATACATATAACAACACTTGTACATGTACTTTGTTGAAACCTATGCATAATCTCCATATAACTGTTATCATGTTGACATGACTTTAAGATCCTATCATGTAAGTGTGTCCTATAGGAGCTCATCGCTACAAAGTCATTTACATGTACTTTCCTACTAAGAGAATCTATGACCTTTTTCTCCTTTCCCCCCATGTACCTGATCTAGAATTCAAACTCTTTGATTGTTCCCAACCATCTAACATGTCTAGAATTCAGCTTCAGTTGGTCGAATAAGTACCAAAACCCATTGTGGTCACTAATCAATACAAATTTTCAGCTAAAAGATAGTGCCTCCACATCTTTAGTACATGAATGGTCGTTGTTAACTCGAGATCATGTGTCAGGTAGTTCTTCTCATGCTCATTCAGTTTTCATAAATCATATCGTACAAATTTTCTATTATGCATAATGACCCCACCAATTCCTCTCTTTCAATCATATATACACAATACAAAATCCTTATCCAAATCTATAATCTTTAACACTCGAGCATGTGTTAAAAACTACTTAAGCTCCTCAAAACTAGCCTCACACTCATATTTCCAATCAAAATTCTTACCTTTCCTCTATAATGATGTAATATGATAAGAAATACATGAGAAGTTCTTAATGATCCTCCTATTGTAGCCTGTTAACGCCATGAATGATCTCACCTCATCTACATTCTTAGGAGCTACCCACTCCATAATGGACCTTATATTTTCTGGATCTACTTCAATGCCCTCCTTGGAGACAACATGTCCCAAGTAGTGTACCTCAGTACCAAATAAGCTACATTTTCTAAGCTTAACATACAATTTATGCTTTCTCAAAAACCCCAACACCACTACCAAATTCTCGACATGCTCTTCCTCATTTTTAGAATACGCCAATATGTCAGTAATAATTACAATCACTAACTTGTCCAAATAAGGATGCAACACACTATTCATGAAAAACATAAATTTAGTTGGGGTATTATTCAAACCAAATGGAACTATAAAAAACTCATAAATCTTGTACCTAGTACTGAATTTGGTCTTGTAGATGTCCTACTCTTTAATGTGTACCTAATGACAAACCGATCTCGAGTCAATCTTAGAGAACAATGATGATCCCTTCATCTAATCGAACAAATCCTCAATCCTTGGTAGTGGGTACATGATCTTTATGGTCACTTTGTTAAGCTGCCTATAATCAATGTAGAATTTGAGAGTGCCATCTTTCTTCTTCATGAACAACACCGGTGCATCCCATGGTGATAAACTTGGCCTAATCTATCCTTTTTCCAACATTTCCTTCAACTACAATTTTAACTCAAAAAACTCTAGTGTACTCATAATGTAAGGTGATTTTAATGTTGGAGCTACCCTTGGAACCAACTCAATAGAAATTTTTACTTTCCTCGCAATGGTAACTCTAAAATCCTTGTTGGAAACATGTCCTGAAATTGCTACAAAAATGGATAGTTGCTCCAAATATCTACATCCTCAACCTCAACTTTTTCACGAAATATATGAACTAGAAATAGCACACATCCTTTCTTGTGTCTACTCTTAGCCTGCATGGCTGTAACCATCCTAACTAATGTGGATTTCTTCTTTCCCTTTAAGATTCCTGGTCCCCCATTGTCATCCAAGCACTGAATAACATTTTCATAGAAGTCTACATTTTTCCTGTGAAGATATAGCCAATCCATACCGAATAGCATATTGTATGATCCCAAAGGAAATATTCTAAAGTGTATTGTAGTAGGCATACCATTTAAATCAAATGCACACATTCTTACCCAATGGTGAATTATTTTGTTTGTGCTTGTGGCCAACTGCACTAACCAATATTTTGCATGTATTTCCTTACTCAAAGCACACTTATCCACCAAGTCAAGATTAATGTAACTATAGTTAGATCGAGGGTCAATCGAAATAGAAACAAATATATTACAAAGCTTATCGTCCATATGAAAGATAGAAACCTGATAATCTTCCTGCATACTATCCACAACTGCATAAATATGAGGAATTCTATGCCCAACATCTCCCACTGTATGTGAATCCTACGCACTATAGATCTGTGTCCTACCACCCTGATGTTATATACGATCTCTCCTATGAAGATCCTTGCCACAATTCCAAAATAGTATAGGCTTCCAACCCTCATCTTTATTATTCTCCTCATATCGAAATCCCTATCGTCCACCAGATGTATTGAAATTATTTGGTGGGGAAACATTCTCCTTGTTAACCGCATCTTGAGGCCTTCATCACTTCTTGGCACATTTTCCTTTATTATTATCATTACCTCTTCGATATGACTTATATTTTGATATGTCGTTTGATTTTTCATAACAATGCTTGTCCATTTTCCTCAATTTTTGTACTCAAAAAGAGGTTTTCACCTCAAGATATTTGATCCCTCAAAGCTAGATCCAGAGTTAAGATGGATCTAGGCTGTTATTATATATAACTTTAATATCCATATTATATGTAAAATTTTAAGATATAAATATTTACTGTTATATACAATTTGAATGCATAATTATCTCATGTGTTTAATAGTTCCTTTATCATATATGTGAATTTGAACGAATCATAAATTTACGTTCAACAATTTTTTTACCAAATTAAAATGCTAAATTAGGAAAAAATTTAAACATATTTACTCGTTACTAAAGGAAATACCATTTCTTAAATGAAATAAAAACGATTAATTCAACACATAATGAAAATCCTGCTCCAAATATTTCAATATTTATTTTAATTAAATATTTGTAAAATTAATATTTAAAAGGAAAAACCATATCCTATGGATCTATTAGAATATTTAAAGGCATAAATATTTCCACATCAAGGTTTTGATATTCAAAAATATTAATTTGATGTAGTTTTATTATAATTTTTGTTACATGCTATTAAATCTAATATTCATATTAATATTAAATATAATATTAGTATTAATATTATTAGATTTAAAAGATTTTGATTAATACAATATTAAGTTTAATATATTATTTATTTTTTATATTATAATATATAGTAATATATCATGACATATATATATGAGAGGGAGGTCAAAGACATATAGTGATACAAATAGAGAGATAGAGGGAGTAACAAGGGAGATACGGAAATAAAATAAAGGAGAGGGGAGAGGTGGAATTGAGAGAGAGATAAAGAGATGAGTGAGAGAGGGAGAGAAGGGTAAGAGAGAGAGAGAGGGGCAAAAAGAAATATGGAGGGGGCGATAGAGAGGGGGAGAAAGAGAAATTTAGAGAAGGACATGGATAGTGACTATATTGGATGGCCAAGAGAGTGAGAGATAAAGAGAGAGATGGGGGAGAGAGAAGAAAGTAGGAGGGATAGGAAACGAGGGGAAGCACCACAGAGAGGACATGTGTCACGTCTCCCAGACCCAGCTTTTTACACATCTAACATAACTCAGATATTTTCCGTTTTAGGCGCTAGATAACATTCATATATAATTATATACTGAATCACTTACAAATTCAGACTGTTATCCGGGGTTTAAATTCCTTTCAGTGCTTATAGACAGTCATGGAATATAAGAATTTCCATGAGATTTTTTTTTTTTTTTTTTGTCATATTCTAATATCTTGCTTACTTCCTTTCTGCTATGTACCATATATACTCAAGTTCTGCTGTAATATATTCTGATGTCACATTTTCCTATCATACATAAGAGCATCCCATTTATATCTACAGGAACCAATTAATATTTAATTATCTATTAGACTTATATATATATCTATATATATATATATATATATTACTTCGTATTTCTCAGGTTTTTCTTTTCAGAGTTTTGTCCAACTCTAGCTGATCGCTAGGCCCTTCCTCAAACTCTCCAGTTTGTAAGCCTTATAGCCTTTTCAGCCTTTTAAAGTTTCAGCATCAAGGTATAGATGTATGCGTCCACGTATACATCTATCTATACTCAGTTGACCTTCGTGGCTCCAACCACTTCCTCAGCAGTTTATATGGAAGGTAAATGGATGCTCTTTTCCTAGTATTTTTAACGAGGCTTACAATCCTCTCTCACACAGACTTTTATCACACAATTACATTTCCAATAGGACTCTCCCCTTATTTTATTATTACACTTATTCAACATATTTGAGACTCTGGTGCAGATTCAACTATTCCATGGGAAAATTAGGAAACAGATCCTCTTGCTTCAATCAAATGGAGGTAGAGAATACTGAACTGGATAGTTTAGAATCCCTAGTGTTAGATCCCCGTCCTTAGTTAGGATTCAACTTCTGCTTTCATATATTTACATTTAATAGAATAATTTAAGTTCTTATTTCTACAATTCTTTCCATTGTAACTCAGCTGACATACTGAACCCCATGCTGCTATCATAGGGTTGTTGTTTCCTACTTTCTGGTATTGGTTACAGGGAATTCTGTGCCCTCAATATTGTTATGATAAGTTCAGTTGTTTGGTACTTGCTGTTCATGGGTACCGTTTTGTTAACATTTTCTGTCTATCCACACAGTAGTTACATATTCCTTTAAAAGACAACAAGCTACACCTGTACATAGTTATTAGATTAGCTGTTCAAATGATCTACCATTTCTAACTTCGTTACTACAAGGTACTCATCCCTATAATCCAACCATTTGTCTCTGCTATCAATAGCTTTAGTTTGCAATTACATGAACAAATAATCAATCTAAAATTTGCATAATGATCCATAACATAACAATTCAGAAATTGCATAATGAACCATAACATCACAATTCATAAAACAGGAATATAGTTAATATAGACTTGCAGAAATCTCCCAAAATTATGCATGCATACCTCTACTATGACCAGTCCTCCCAACCTTAGAGTTCGTTTATCTCCAGAACTCACCCCCGAGCTGAGATCCTCCCAGAACAGACTAACCTCAATCTGTTCTGGAGCAGCTTATTTAAGCTGTGCTTTCCCCAAAGCCTGTTTCCAATTCTGCGTCCAGAATTTTAGGATGCTTTTATTCCTATTTAGCCTAGGCTTCCCATTTTGGGACTCTTTAAAGCTGCTTTAAGCTTTTCCTCAGCTTTTCCAGCTTTTTCTCACCTCTTCCCAACTACTCCTCTTCATTGGGGAAACTTAGATTTTTTCCTCAAAAATCTAAATTAGAAATAATTTCTTTCAAGGATTTTTGAAAGATTTTGGGGAAAGTCTTTTCCTTTTCCATCACCTCATGGATTAGGCAAGTGATCTCACTTTCTCATCTGGTCATAGTGCATACACAATATTTTATTTATTTTTTCATAAATAAATAGTTAACCACATCCACACAATAATTATCCATTGGGGTCCACTCCCCTTTGGATTTATGTTCAAATGTCTCATTTGAAAAGCATAGGACTTAGGGGTGTTACATATTCCCCCTCTGAAATTAAACACCGTCCCCGGTGTTGACAACTATCTACTTAGTTTATTTTGAACATAACTATGAATGCTGTTCCATCATCTTAGCTTCTTTATTCCATGTAGCTTTTCAGCAGTAAAGTGCTCCACTGCACCTTTACTCTAGCTACTGTTCGATTTCGCAATTCAATTTCTTCCCGCTTTCATCGTTGAAGCGACTCTGGAAGGAAATTCTTCTTCTGGTTCCACCTGGACCACATTCCAATCAATCATGTGAGAAGCATCATGTACAAAAATTAAAAAAAAAAATTTCAACAAGGAGACATGAAACATATCAGGAAATTTAATAAGCAATGGTAGGGCTAGTTTATAAGCCATTTGTTTCCCTCCTTTCTAACACCTTCCTCAGTGTTACCCTTTCACGTTGATTTCCAACTTTGACAAAGATTTCTTCTTCGTCCTTGATTAGTTTCCAGCAGAGTACTCTCCTGCTTCTACTCTATTTACTGATGCCTTATGTAGTTGGTTTTCTTCCTACTTCTTTGCAAGAAGTCTGTCTGGAAGATCTTTTATTCTGTTTTCTCTGTCCACAATTCATACCAATGTAAGTGATGTCATGTACATACAATTTATAATCCACAACAACATTCTGTATTTCCATAACTTAAGAAATTCAGTTATTATTCAAACCGTTCAGGTTCATAATAGTTTAGTGCACTTTTAGTACACTACTTATCATTCAGTGAGATTCTTTCCCCACGCAACTTGGTCCAGTTCAGCTTTTCTTGAGTTTCTAGGTGATTTATCTTCACCTTTTTTTTTTTTTTTTCTCCTTGGTTCCAGAGTGTACACTTTCCTGTTACACACTTGACTAAACAATTTTAGAACTTTTCATTAGTACTCATAAATGAAAGAAAACAATTGTATCATATGCATGATTATGCTTACCCTTCCTCATTTCATAGCTGTACTTCCAGCATCTTCTCATTGTTTTCTTTTGTTAGTCAACCAATTTAATTAGTAATAACTTATATAATTCAATTCTTACTTCGCACATGAATGTTTTTTTTTTTTTCCATGCTGTACATATTCCAATGATAATTTGAGGAAATTAATTATGTTCCATTGGATTTTTATCCATGCATGCTCATTTTCATAATCATTTTCCCATGTATAAAAAAAAAACAATGGTAGGTTTTCAATTCTACCCTAGCTAACTCACCTGGGAAAATTTGATTTATCCCTTCATTCATTCATTCATAACTCAATGTAAGGGATCTGCATTACATTATTTAATATGCAATGTTCCAAAACTACCGAGCCAATTATTTACTGGGTTTATAACTCATACTTAAGTTTACCACTTCATTATTTTCCATGTATATGAGCTAAAATATGTTTATCACAAAATATTTTAGTCATGACTTAAATATACTTGTCTTGAACCTCATCTTGGTAATTTTTCCACATTATACTTTTACCACTTAATCTACCACAATAGTGTCCTTCCACTTTACTTGCAACTTTTAAGGTAAATTCACTTTTAATATTCCCTAGTGAATTTTTTCTTCTCCCTTAATCCCGTGGGTATAAGTTGGAATTTTTCTAACCGAACTAAATTATCATGTATGAAGGTATTATATTCATACAACTCATCAAAGTTAACATTATAACATATAACAAGATCACCTATATTTATAATGTTAATTGTAGATTTAACTTATGTCCCACGTGCAATTTGTTTCCTTCTAATCTATCATTTCTCATGATAATTATTACTATTATATATATATATATATATATATATATATATATATATTTACTAGTTAATTAAGAATTTACAACTTATATTTAACATACCTCTATTAAATATAAATTGTCCTTTTTCTATTATACACCTTTCTCTATCTATTCCAATATAACTTTCCTTTTCCTTTTGTTCCAATAACTAGGGTAACACATAGTACTATATAACATATTAGAAGCATATATCACACCTCCCAAATTTTTTTTTTTTCAGGATCCAAAGTACTGTATCCACTTTGATCTCTATGTGTGATAATACCACTTACACATCTTGAATTTTAATCCAATTTTATACCTATATATATATATATATAAATATGAGTGTTGTCCTACTCACTCCAACCAATTATGGGAAATTATTAGTCCACTTAATTAAAAATTGGGTAACACCTCCCAAATTTTTTTTTTTTCAAGACCACGTATTCCAGTTCCACTTAGCAAACTTTCTGTTTCTAGTTTAATTATAATTTATACCTATGGTGACTTTCAGTACCGAAGTTCACACTCTTTACTTATTAATTTCACCTAAAGTGCAATATGATAAACACCAATAAAGTATATGTTTATATATACATAGATATTCAATACCCTAACCATATAAATCTAAAATGAAACTTGCTTCCAATCTAACATAGATCTCTATGTTATATATATATATATATAAATGAATATGTGTTTGTTATTCTACCTATAATCTCACATATCACTTTATTAACTCCAACCTATACATATATGTTTATTTATATATATATATATTTAAATGTATATATATATAATTAAATAGGTATTTATTATTCGCCCCATACAAATCTAAAGTATACCTTTGTTCCCGCTCATAAAGGTTTATACGTCGTACCCGTATGTATATATATATATATAAATGTGGTTATTATCCCAACCATTAAAATCATTTCGTTTTATACGTTTTTCTTTCCAACCCGTCCCACTATGTAAGATTCACATCATTCATTTTGGTTCTTTTTAAAGCCACATAACCATAACATGATGTTATTATCTTACGACTTATATATTAGGGTTTAGATATTATGGGTTACGCCATCCACGTGGAGATCAAATGGGAAATGAGAACTGGCTCGGGCGTATGAAATCATTAGCGGAAACTTACACGATACGCTACGGTGGCGTGTACCTGCGTTCCTGGTTGTTTTTTTTTTTTTTTTCCGTGGGCATACTACCGGTTACTAATTTACCTCCGCCACAACAGTGAAAATACCAGTGATGTGAACTACCTCTGCTATTTTGCCCAAAACATTTTGTGTGTGACCGCCAGACATACGATTTCACATCTTTTCGCCACGTACTAATTTGAGAAGGTCGATTATATGCTGGAGTGTGCAGGTCGTGCACCGGAGGTGACGGCGGTCTGCATCTTCTTCCTTCCTCTGTGCTTCCAGCTCTACGTGCCTTCAGTAAAGGTCACTGCAGCAGGACGAACGCACAGCCGTGCAGACCTCCCGCCGGCTCGATGCACGGAATTAGTGTTGCAGATAATCCATGAGTCCTAAGGGTCTTACCTACTCCACCTAACCTCTAAAACCCTGCGACGAATTCTGCGCTACCAAAGGTCGACGCGGATTAGGGTTGAAGCCGTGATCAGTACGCCAACCCTGCAACGCTCTTTGGTGAGGGATACGGTAATTTTAGGGTTAGGGTTTTTGGTTCACCTTTTAAATCCCCCCTTTGTTCATTATTATTTCATTTCAGGTGTGCCCTTCCCACTTCTCTTTGTGGAATGGCAGAACTAGGATGCATGCGTTTTTTCATTTGTGCAGGAGAACCTCTGGTTCCGCGTGTTTTATGTCCTCTGCTGGTGCAAGAAACCTGCTTGTTCCCAAGCTTCCCTCGGCTTACGCTGGTAACCAACTCCTGTAATTCATGTCGCTGTGTATCACAGTTTTCTCGTTCTTCCAGCGTTTATGTTTATGATACGCGCACTGGTTATATTTTAAACTCTCCTCACTGTTACCATGCAGGTTGCGGTTCAGTGCGTACACCAGGTTAATGACCCAGCAATTCTATTCGAACTGGCTGGCATTGCGTTTTATTTTCGTTCTTATTGGTAATTCCTTTTTAAATACATCTGCTATATATTTTTTTCTGACTTTCATGTCCACACAGGAGGGGGACGAGAAGTCACCCATATCACCTCCACAGAGATGAGCCGACCGGTTCTCTGTCATGGAACTAAATGATTATCGTTTTCTTTCGTTTGGCATTGGCCAATCCTCTGGCGCTTACCCAGTGATGATAATTCACATGATATCACTGCGGGAATACAACGATTTCATTTAGTTGGCTCTATTCGACCCTAAGAGGTCATACAGTAAGAACCGTCTTACGTTTTTAGCGATTCGCTGAGTTGGATCTACAACTCGGCTTAAATAATGTTGTCATTTTATTTTTCTCCTGTGTTAGCCGACCCTTCGGCAGTCTCCCATTAAAATCCCTTATCTCCCGTCAATGTAATGAATAACGATTTAATTGTGTTTTGCTCTATTCGGCTTTACAGGGCCCCGCCACCAAAATCGTTTTATATTTATACCGGCAGAGTTAATCTACCACGCTCTCGCCTCCTAAGAGGCTCCGCCTGCGCGTAAATGGTTCTTACAGGTATAAAATCAACCTTACCTAAGTGTCGAAGGTTCGCCATATTTTGTTTTTCCCATTTTTTTTTTTTTTTTTTTGAGTTAGGTATATGTATATATATCGATCTTATTATACTGGCTATCGTCGATCTGCATAGATGAATACCGGCTCTCGGCATTTCCGTAGTGAGGTTTGGTAATATTCTACTATAGTTTGACTAACGCGGAATTTTCCTTGGCCGTAACTATATGTAACTCATTTTAAACAGAACCTATTCATATAAACAATTCCTTTTTGCCATGTATAGTTCGTATATATAAAATTATTATTCATGGTTTATTCTATTCACATATATGGTTTATATGTGTCATCGTATTCATATCTACCTTGGGCATATAGGTCTCATTGTTTCATATGTTTCATATGGTTTATATGTTTCCTTTTTAACATGTATCGTATAAATGTAGAATTTTCATTTATATCGCCCTTATGATAACATTTAGGTATATACACATATGTGGCTCCTTTGTAGCCGATGCCTAACAAGGACCTAGTTGTATAGTATTCGACCCTTAGTACATATATATATATATATATATATAAGTAGTCAATAGTTCAAGTGATAGTATATCTTAAGCATCGATAATCTCCATTGCCTAATGTTTATTTTGAAGGGTTAGAGATAAAGTTAAAATACAAATTTCTCTATAATTGTCAAGAGGGCTATCACTCTTCTATAGTGTAGATTTACTTGAGGGTTTAATAAGAATTTAAAATACATGTCTAGAGTACTTTCTCTTAAATTCTATTTTTCTTTTGAGGTGTACCTATATGCATTTCAAAGTACTTGACTAGAGGACCTTAACTATAAGTCAAGTAATTTTTCTATGATACTGGTTTTCAAGAAGCAATCATATATTTAGAGAGGCACTCTATACCCTTGTAAATGTTATAATGCTCATACAGAATAGAATTTTTCTTTTTCTAGCATAATTTCGAATATCAAAATTTACTGTATTCACTTTCAGCAGTTTGTATTTATACCATGTAACTTTAGTACTGCTATAATGTTTTCTCTAGTATACCCATAAGCATATAATATCACATTTGTGTCTACCGGAAACAGAACAATAATTAATCATCTGTAGAGGCTAAGTAACTTCAAGTTTAAACCGACTTTGGCTTAGAGTTTCTGGAGTTTCTACTCTATAGATTTCTGGTCTACAACTAAACAGAATCTGGAAGGTGAATACCTAAGGATAGATTCAGTTAAATGTAGTACTAAATCAATCATACCCTTTCATTAAATTTTGTATGTAGCCACTTTATACTAATTTAAATAGAAGAGCATCATCCCATTCATGCAGTAGACCAACCTCCCACCACAGAACAACCTTTACTCTTATCTCTAGAAGTTCCCTTTCCTATGTATCTAGGGAATAAATATAAATTCATTTTTCTCTTGTTTTTCATCACAGTAAGGAACACTTAGTTTAGAAGTTTTAAGAATGGAAATCATCCTTCTATACTCCTTGTAGTCTTTGCTCGACATCTGCATGTTCATGGTAGTACCATTTTCCCCTTTCCTCTCCATTAACTTCAGCATTGATCTTTTCTACTGTATTAAGATGGTTTCAGTATCTTAACTTTATGAACACTGAAATTTATTTTACATAACGATGATAGTAGGACAATAGCTAAATATGTCATTATAAACTTACAGATTTTTTTATTTTTTATTTTTTCATCATGGATATATAGTTCGAGTGAAGAAACAATCATACTCTATTATTTTACATAGAAATAATATTTTTCTGAGAGATATCGGTTTCCAGTTTTAAACCTATTATAGGTTTAACCATTCTGGTATATGAGCCTCCTCATATTACTCCCATATCAATGTTTCTACTTCATCACAATCTGTTACATGTATACCTGAAAGTATACCTGAAAGTATATCCAAGATATTTATATACTTGAAGTAATATTTTTAATATTCATAAAATTTATAACAGTTAACCATATCTTTGTGAGCACATATCTTGCCCAATTTTTGAAATTTGCTCTGATACCATTTGTCACGTCTCCCAAACCCAGCTTTTTACACATCTAACATAACTCAGATATTTTCTGCTTTAGGCGCCAGATAACATTCATATATAATTATATACTGAATCACTTACAAATTCAGACTGTTATCCGGGGTTTAAATTCCTTTCAGTGCTTATAGACAGTCATGGAATATAAGAATTTCCATGAGAGTTTTTTTTTTTTTTTTGTCATATTCTAATATCTTGCTTACTTCGTTTCTGCTATGTACAATATATACTCAAGTTCTGCTGTAATATATTCTGATGTCACATTTTCCTATCATACATAAGAGCATCCCATTTATATCTACAGGAACCAATTAATATTTAATTATCTATTAGACTTATATATATATCTATATATATATATTACTTCGTATTTCTCAGGTTTTTCTTTTCAGAGTTTTGTCCAACTCTAGCTAATCGCTAGGCCCTTCCTCAAACTCTCCAGTTTGTAAGCCTTATAGCCTTTTCAGCATTTTAAAGTTTCAGCATCAAGGTATAGATGTATGCGTCCACGTATACATCTATCTATATTCAGTTGACCTTCGTGGATCCAACCACTTCCTCAGCAGTTTATATGGAAGGTAAATGGATGCTCTTTTCCTAGTATTTTTAATGAGGCTTACAATCCTCTCTCACACAGACTTTTATCACACAATTACATTTCCAATAGGACTCTCCCCTTATTTTATTATTACACTTATTCAACATATTTGAGACTCTGGTGCAGATTCAACTATTCCATGGGAAAATTAGGAAACAGATCCTCTTGCTTCAATCAAATGGAGGTAGAGAATACTGAACTGGATAGTTTAGAATCCCTAGTGTTAGATCCTCGTCCTTAGTTAGGATTCAACTTCTGCTTTCATATATTTACATTTAATAGAATAATTTAAGTTCTTATTTCTACAATTCTTTCCATTGTAACTCAGCTGACATACTGAACCCCATGTTGCTATCATAGGGTTGTTGTTTCCTACTTTCTGGTATTGGTTACAGGGAATTCTGTGCCCTCAATATTGTTATGATAGGTTCAGTTGTTTGGTACTTGTTGTTCATGGGTACCGTTTTGTTAACATTTTCTGTCTATACAGACAGCAATTACATATTCCTTTAAAAGACAGCAAGCTACACCTGTACATAGTTATTAGATTAGCTGTTCAAATGATCTACCATTTCTAACTTCGTTACTACAAGGTACTCATCCCTATAATCCAACCATTTGTCTCTGCTATCAATAGCTTTATTTTGCAATTACATGAACAAATAATCAATCTAAAATTTGCATAATGATCCATAACATAACAATTCATAAATTGCATAATGAACCATAACATCACAATTCATAAAACAGGAATATAGTTAATATAGACTTGCAGAAATCTCCCAAAATTATGCATGCATACCTCTACTATGACCAGTCCTCCCAACCTTAGAGTTCGTTTATCTCCAGAACTCACCCCGTGAGATCCTCCCGGAAGCAGGGCCAGCCTCTGATCTATTAGGCGGCTTATTTAAGTTGTACTTTCCCCAGGCAGTTTCAGTGCAACGTCGAGAATTTCGGGATGCTTTTATTCCCATTTTAGCCCTGAAGCTTCCCATTTTGGGACTCTTTAAAGCTGCTTTAAGCTTTTCCTCAGCTTTTCCAGCTTTTTCTCACCTCTTCCCAACTACTCCTCTTCATTGGGGAAATTTAGATTTTTTCCTCAAAAATCTAAATTAGAAATAATTACTTTCAAGGATTTTTGAAAGAATTTGGGGAAAGTATTTTCCTTTTCCATCACCTCATGGATTAGGCAAGTGATCTCACTTTCTCATCTGGTCATAGTGCATACACAATATTTTATTTATTTTTCATAAATAAATAGTTAACCACATCCACACAATAATTATCCATTGGGGTCCACTCCCCTTTGGATTTATGTTCAAATGTCTCATTTGAAAGGCATAGGACTTAGGGGTGTTACAACATGAGAGTGAGTTGGAGACTTGAGAGAGAATTGGAGTGGGAGAGAGGGAATGAATAAGAAAAATATAAAGAGATAATAAATGAGAGAGAGAGAAAGGGGGGGAATGACAAGGGAGATATGGAGAGAGAGTGTTTATGCTTTGGGGTGAAATATAGAGAAAAAAAAAGGAGAGATGGAAGGAAGGGGGGGAGAAGGAGGGAGGGAGATAGTGACAGAGTTGGAGGGAAAAGAGAGAGAGGGAGGTGGGAGAGAAAGGTAGAGAGAAAGAGGAAGAGATAGATGATATGAGAGACAGAAGGAGAGAGGGATGGAGAGAGAGATGGATTTGGAGGGAAGAGAGGGATTACGAGAGATATAAAGTTGGTGGGGGAGAGAGAGGGAGGTAAGAATAACTATGTAGATAGAGAAAGGTTGAGAGAGAGATAAAGGGAGTGATAAGGGAGAGAGGGAGAGAGGGAGAGGTAGAGGAAGAGGGATATATATATATATATAGACACACACACACACATAAGGGGGAGAGAAGGAGAGAGGGTGGTAAATAGTGATACAATTGGATGGTTAAGAGCGGTGGGGAGACAAAGGGAGGTGGGAGAGAAAGGGGGAGAGAGGGTGTGAGAGAGAGAAGGTCACAGAGAGAGAGAGAGAGAGAGAGAGAGAGAGAGAGAGAGAGAGAGGGGAGAGAGAAGGGATATAGAGAGAGGGAGAGAGGATGGAAACGGGGAATAGAGGTAGAAGGGGGAGAGAGAGAGAGAGAAGGGTAAGAGAGAGGGAGGAATATATAGGTATGGAGAAAGAGTGTGTATGTTTTGGGGGTAATATAAAGGGACAAAGGAGAGGAAAAGGGGTATAGATATATAGATGGGAGGTGAAGAGTGGTGAAAGAAAGGGATATACAGATATGGAGAGAGAGAACAAGTGTGTTTGGCTTGGGTGAGACAGATAGACAACATGTGTGTTTGGCTTGGGTGAGACAGATAGACAGAGAAGGAGAGGTGGAGGGATATATAGATATATATGGAGGGGTGAGAAAGGGAAGAATATAATTTATTGCACTATATGAATTGATTTCAATATAGATGATTTCTAATCCTATTTTATTTCCTTCATTATATGCATTGATTTCAGTGTAGATGTTGATTTCTAATTATATTTGATTTCTTGGACTAGATGCAATGATTTCAGTGTAGATGTTTATTTATAATGTTATTTGATTTCTTGTTATAGATTCATTGATTTTAGTGTGGATGGTGATTTCTACTCCTATTTCATTTCTTTCACTAGATGCATTGATTTTAGTGTAGATGCTGATTTCTAGTTATATTTGATTGCTTTCACTAGATGCATTGATTTTAGTGTAGATGTTGATTTATAATATTATTGGATTGTTTGCATTATATGCATTGATTTCAATGTAGATGTTGTTTTCAAATCCAACCTGATTGGTTGCATTAGATGGATTAGACATTGTTAATCTCAAGGCTGTAAATTATTAAAAATGTTTTTCAAGATGGGATGGAGGGGAAAGAGCGAAGACAATTTCTTGCACTAGATGTATTGATTTCAGTGTAGATGATGATTTCTATTCCTATTTTATTGCTTGCACTAGATGCATTTATTTAATGTAGATGCTGATTTTTAATCCTATATTTTTGTTTGCACTAGATGCATTGATTTCAGTGTAGTTGTGGATTTCTAATGCTTTTTTATTACTTTCACTAGATGCATTGATTTAAGTGTATAAGTTGATTTCTAATATCCTTTAATTGATTGCATTCAATGGATTTATTTTAGTGTAGATGCTGTTTTCTAATCATATTTTTTTTCTTACATTAGATCCATTAGATATATTTAATACTGAGGTTGTATATTATTAAAAAAATAATTCTCAAAGATGTATCTAGTAATACGTAGAGGGACACTATTAAGAATTAATTAGTTGTCAAAATTTTTGATACCTACAGTTAATATGGAATAGATGTGCAAAATCAATCCTCCTACAAAGTGAAATTAATCATTTCAAAATTTTTGATACTTAGAATTAAAATGAAATATATGTGCATAATAAATCCTCCTACAAAGTGAAATTAATCATTGACAAGAACGTCTCCCTTCCTCCCTTTCTTATCAACAATTAGTAATATATTCAAAATTACATAAAAATAATTGATACAATAATGTATTTAAAACATTTATAATATAAAAAAATATTATATAAACATTTAGATCTAATCAAAATATCCTTGAACGAAATATATTATTTCAAGAGTAATATTGACAAAGTAAATTATTAGCACTATTCTTCAATATATATATTTAGTAATACCTTGAGGGACACTATTAAGAATAGATTAGTTTTCATTAGTTGTGGCACCTAGAATAAAAAGAAATAGATGTCCAGTATGAATACTCCTGCAATCTATTGACAAGATTGTCTCCCTTCTTCATCACCAACTAATTACTAATAAATAATTTCATACACATCTAAAAATATAACACAACAACTATAACATTCAAAAACATTATTATCCAAACCCTAACACATAACCACAAAAACCACTCAAAGCATCCAAACATGGAAGTATAAAGCATTCACGGAAAGAAGCACATCCTAAATTAAAAGAGAGAATGATATAGTCATGCCAATGAAAGAAAACATAATGTGAACATTAAATTTATCTCAAATATATACATACTAATGATAATTTAGAAATGTGACATTGTTTCCCTCAACTAGAAGCACCTTAGATCCATCTAAAATTGGATATGTCATGAGCTAAGAGGGATCAAATTCCTCAAGGTGCAAACCTTATTTTTGGAATGTATAACTTGAGGAAAAGTTTACAGGTAGAGGGATTTGATTCCTTTGATGGATCTAAGATGGTATATAGGAACTCTATGTTTTTTCAAATTCTTTCTTGTAGTTATTATTATATTTGGTTATTATTATTATATATGTATGAATTAGGAAAACAATAACTCCATGCAAACTAGATAATAACAAGCCATTCGAGAAAAAATTAAATAATTATTAATTTATTTAAATTTAATTATGATTGTGGGACACTTCTATAATCTATTATGAGAGTGACATGTGATTTTGTCTATGCTCAATGTGGAGTTAACACATGTTCCTCTATAAAAAATATGGATTTGTCTTTAATATGACTTTTTGAAGTTTCTCGAGAAAAAAAATTAGGTAAAAAATTGATTTGTATTATTTGAACTGGTTTTTGTACTACATATATGGATTCAACACCCTAAAAAACCGCTTTAGAACTTCAACTATGCAGACTTGTGATTTCAATGAATTTCATTTTAGAAAAATTAGATCGGAAAAATAAATCAGAAAAAAAGTTTTGAAAAAATCACATTAAAAACAACCCTAAAAAATACTCTAAGTTGTAAAGAAATGTAGGCTATAATGAAGAAAAAAAGAACATACATGTTTTCTTAGATTTAATTATAAACATTATAAAATATCAATAATTCCAACCTCACTACCATCATTGGATTCGTTATTTATATTACAACCTATTGTAGTAAAATTATTTCATTCACTCTGAGTCATAAATAATATATTTCTATGTCCACATCACTTAATATAATTTCATATCAACTTTAAAAAGAGCTAAACTATTTAGAAGTAAAAGAAAGGGTGAGCAATGTGTTTATTTCGATATCTATATTAACTAAAATTATGTCCATATCAATTTCATGTATGTCTATATATATAATAGAAAATGTTAAAATAAAATATTCTAATGTTGTATATAATAAAATATTCAATTTCCAAAGAAAAATGTAATTGAAAATAAAAAATTTGAAATAATAAAAAATATAAAGTTCTTCCTCTCAAGAATAAGATGAATTCATTCAATTCTTAATACAAAATTAATGTGATATTTAAGAACATTCATAATAATTAATGAACTGAATGTGGTTCAACAGCAGAATATTTCAATATGCACTATTAAGTAGTATTAATGTACACTTGAAAGATATTAATGATAATAATAATAATAAAAATTAATGTTGATTATCTAGTCCATGATAAAATGTATTAGTGCATGTGTTATGTAAAATATTTTAATTCCAATATTAAATATTGTTTAAAAAAATTATGTATAACATATAAAGTAATTGAGAAAAATAAGTTTTTATGGTTAAAACTTTTGGAGTAGACTCACTATTTTATATTTGGGTCATTTTTAAGGTATATTTTTTTGATATCTATATATATATATATATATATATATATATATATATATAAAGAGAGGGTCTCTCACTACAGACTCATTGAGATCTATCAAGAAATGAGAAGGATACAATTATTTTCACACATGCTAGATATATACTTAATATGAATTATATGAGTCTTTCTTCACAATTTGTTAAAAATGTTGCAATCCCAAAATTTAAACCCATATAAAATTGCAAGTCACAATAATCTTAAAAATAGTTTATTTTTATTTCAAAATAAAAGTCCATTAATTTATAACTATTTTGAAATTTATATTAAACTTTCCATTTTATTTACTTATTATAGTAAACAAATTTTTAAATTTAATTATTATAATTTTTATTCTATTAATATTAAAAATAAAAATTATATTAAAATAAAAATTCATCAGAAATTCTGATGGCCAAACACAATATAATTCATTGATAATAATGAACTAAAAAGATGATAATACACTCTTGTGAACTAAAATTATGTAATTAAATAGACTCATTTCTACAAACGATTAGGAAAACAAAACATTGTAAGACACTTCCACGAACCTAAAGTTAAAGTTTTGGTAGTTGAACATGCTCATTTCCTATTAAAAAGACTTCAAAATGTTAGGATTTAATGAGAATATATTGAACTACCCAATTTCAAAGTGTGTAATATATTTTAAGAATATTTGGCGTGAACAAATTATCCAAACTCCGCTTCACAATTAATGAGAAAATAAAGGAAATGTCAAACTCGCAAATTGAAACATAAATTCTAAATTATTTGATATGCGTTTTCTGATGAAACATAAATTCGAAATTATTTGATATGCGTTTTCTGATGTTTCCAGTGATCCAATTTTCCAGAAACGGTCTTTGAACAATGTCGCGATGATATTTTTATGGTAACTGGATTATATATCGCTAACGGTATATGTATTGGTTGGGCACCGCTTGATAGAGTTTCCGTTTTGAGCCACTGGCTATATGTTTATGTATATTGAGAATAAACTAACTCTACTTGCAAACAGATAATATCATGGTTGATATGGTATAAATGCAATATTTGACTGAGAGGTTAATGTATGAGGAGAAGCTAATTGTAGAGTTCATGAAAAAAATTACAAGTTTTGTTACTTCACTGACAGTGTGTGTACAAGTAATGCGTGTTATTTCAGAAGAGAATCATTCCTGAGAGAGAAGGTTGCTACTTCACAAAAAGTGTGTGACCAAGAATTAACTATAAATAAAAGGTACACTCATACACTCTGAGATTCAATTAACAATACAAATTCACAAGTGTCCAAGAGAATCATTACTGAGAGAGAAGGTTGTTATTTCACAAAAAGTGTGTGACCAAGAATTAACTATAACTAAACGGTACATGGATATACTCTGAGAATCAATTAACAAACAAATTCACAAGTTACGCGTGACGAAGAGAGCCATTCACAAATAACCTTGACATTTCACAGCGTTGCCAAAAATTAACAATAAATACTACACACACGGAATATGTGCGTTTGTGATATAGAATTCGTTGGATGACCTCTTGATGAGTATCGTTTCGAACTTCCCATTGGGGTTATGGGAATGTCTAATTTCGATTATGGTGGAATTGCTTGAGAGGCCAATGTAGCACGATATGGGATTAATATCGATTAGGGCTGAAATGGTGGCCCTCACTCTTCCGATGCAACGGATTATTTCATGGACCTGCAATATTGGTTTCACAGCGGGTCGAGTCGAAAGCTATATACAACTCAATTCTCCTACCATTTGAGGTCGATTAGGAAGAAAATGTAAGAAACTTGCACTTGTAACATTTGAAGTCGATTATTAAAAAATAAGTTTCACAGTTTTTTCTTATTAGTCCCTGCCACGGCAGGACTATTTAGTAATCGTTTGAGTACGTAAATTTTTTTACCTAAATTTTTTTCCAAGTATATTTTTGCCAACCTATTCTATAGTTACAACTACTACTATTTCGTAATCGTTTTTTCACTAAATTTTTTTACCTAAATTTTTTTCAAAGTATATTTTTGGCAACCTATTATATAGTTACAACGTATATTTTTGGCAACCTGTTATATGGTTACAACTGCTTTTTTAACCAATAGAATGAATAGAAAATTTGATATTCTCTCTTTTAACCGATAGTATTAATATAAAAATTATAGTTTTATTGACCTCTTCCCTCGGCTTTACTCTATATTCTTCTTCAAATATTTTTTAAGACTTAAGGTTTTACCTACGTATTTAGTTTATGTTCTTCCACTTTAAACTAATGCTAGCATTACTTTGCTAATCGATTCATGTTTGATTCAAAATGCTTGTATTGTAAATATTTTCAATCGTGGGATGATATTGGTTCTATGTGTTTTATTCAATTAGCCAGAAACCTTACAGTCTTACCGTTATTATAGGAGGGTGAGAGGAGAAGGAGAATACTAGGCTTTTTTGTGGGTCTCAACAACATTAGGAAATTATTGTCGAGGAGCAGAAACAACATAATTCTACATGTTGAAAGTGTTGTTCGATGTTCTGTTAGTATTTGCAGCAGGATTAGTTTTTTTTTGTGCTTATTTTATTTTGTTTCTATTGTTATGGGCTTGGCCTCTGGTGGTCACAACAAAGACTTATTCCTCTTCTGTCCAATCCAAGGACGCAACATTTTTAGCATGTCTTTTACCATGTATATGTTCTTATGCAGTTTGGAAACCTGCGTAGGTGTCCATATTATGAGCATCTTCACAAAATGTGGATTATGGCCGAGAAAGAATGGCCACAAGCTTCAAGTTCCAGGGTTGAGGCCAGAGAGGGGTTTGAGTAGATGTTTCTGGGATAGATTGGGTTACCATTGTCCTTTTGAAATAAATCATCCTGTTGTTCATGTCCTCGACTAATTGTAAGACAATAGAAAATGCAGTTTTTTTTAGGATCATCATGAGGCATGCATGTCCTCAAGGATTGTACTTCGAACTCAAGGCAGGCCTGCATGGCTCAAGCTAAGTTATAAATACTCTTCTCCTCTAACTAGTTACGGTAGGGAGGAGGAAAGGTATTGTAATAATGCATCATAGCAACCGAATTAATAGGTCTAATAACGTCAGCAATATAGTTGTAAAGCTTGGTAAAGCGGATGTTAAAGGAGGGTTTCTGCATGGTTGAAAGTAAGGATGACAATGGTGCAGTGTAATACAAGTCTACAAGTGAGAAAAATCGCGAGGTTCCATATTCGTAGAGGTCTAGGGTGGAAGGCTACGAGAAATCGTTCTCTCAATCCACTGTAGGAAGGATCTTACCGGTCGAAAACACAACGCATGAAGCGAATTGAAACAATAGAGCCCACAGCTTAGGCCACGCACTGTAGAGCATGAACCTGGTAATTATATCTTTCATATAGACCTCATTTAGAAAGAATGAGTCGTGTCAAAAGAGGTGTCCCGAGGAGACCTCAAAGATTATTCAAAAGTTGCGACTAGTTCAACGACTCACAGAACGGGCTCTGCTGCTAGTTATGGCTATGGCTATTAATCTATTAGGTATGACGCATGATATGTCTATTAGGATATTTATGTGTTATAATTCTTAGCAGCGTTAAAACTGTTTTGATCATTTTCATTCCATCAACATGTAGCCAAGCCAAAAAGTACAACGAATTTGTTGCATCACCACCCAGCCAGGTCAGACAAACAAGAATTCATGATCATACTACAAATAAAGAGAGAGTAATTAGACGATAATGGAAGTTATTCTTGAATAATAATAATAGTTGAAGGAAATCCGTTCAACTTGCTTGTACTTCAACTTCAACAATTCTATTCTATTTGAAAGGTAACACCAATTCAAAAAGCATCTTACCTAGTTTTAGTCCACTTGCATCTCTGACAGTCTGATGGACATAAGCTAAAATAACACTAGCGGCTTCCTTTGTCAAAGCTTCATATTCATAATTTGTTTCTCCTGTTTATCCAATACCAGTAAATGCGTCTTTAGATCTTGTTGTTTATTCAACAATAATAAAATAGTAAATATAGGAGAGACATTTTTAATTAGAGGTGCAATGCTTTCTTATCAATATGCTAGTCTTGTCCTATTTGTTTTACCACCATAGTTAGGAATTCATTTCACCTTATCATGGGTTGGATTTTATTTTTGGTAGGTACGATTGGGTTGGATTTTATTTCTTGTTGGTATAACTGGGATTGATGGTTGGTATAGAGTCGCTCAACTCTCATTTGAAGAGTTTCCCTGCCCTTATTAATTCAAGCATGAATAAAATCATTTGAATTAGTACTGGTTGAAAATGGGGAGCTCTTCGCCCATCCAATTAATCCCGATCACTATCTAAACAAAGTAGATCCAAAGTTACATTCTCTGCCCTAGAATCCAAATAAATTATTCTGCTATTACTGGTTTCTATGCTACCTTCATATTTCCCCATAGTGAAGGCTAAGGCAGTAGAGAATATTGAATTTCAAAAACCATAAGTATAAGTAAATATATTTTGTGAGCTATACTAGATTCAAGCACACCCCTTGGGCTGAAACTCCCACATGGTAAGCACGAGCATTGCTGTTGTAGAAAGATTCAACCTGCTAATTGTTATGATCAAGTTTGGGTCCAGTAAGAGAGAGCTTCTATAATATTGAGAGGTTTTGGCAAAGAATGTGACTCTGGCGTATGAACCACCAACATCAATAGGTGTATTGTATATAAGTAGATGTGTTAAATTTAGGATACAGTAAAATGAAAATTTGCTTATAGGTCTGAGTAGGGGTTTTATTGCCTTGTGGCTGTGTGGGATCAAAATCCATCCACTACAAAATAAATCCCAGCTATTCTAGCCGAAGATCCGGAGGAGACACTTGGTTGCATGCGAACCCCAAGCCCCACTTCGAAGTTGAGTAATTGATTTTTTAAACCATTTAAGCTTATTTAAGCTTTTTTATTCTTATTTAGTTTTCTATTTTTAATCTATTTTTGAATTTTCAATTTCAATATATTAAAATAATAAGAACCTACATCTTTACTCCCTTGCATGCACGATACATGTCTAGGAATATCTCAGTGAATTTTGTTTATTCGCAGTTGTAAAGAACTGTAGATATGCATTATGTAGGCTACAAGTAATTCTTACCGAATTTCCTTTCCAGATATGTAGCTTGAAGGAGGGGTATGGCATTATCTTGCAAATGTTGATAGTAAACATAATGCCTTAGTTGGGCTCTTTTGGTAAGACTGGAAAGCTAGGCTATTCACCATCTCTGCAAGCATTAATGTTCAACTTATTAATAGTTCCAAAAAGCTTGGAATCAATAGGCGAGGGGGCAATAATGTTGTTTGGGATTTCAAAAAAACTAGGGAATTTTTCATCTCACCTTTCTGATTCATCTCATATTTCGGGAGCTCCACAGCCAGATATGAATGGTTCAATTGCATGTCATGTACCAACTGTAGTGAAAGGAACTCTGGTAATTAAAAAAACTTGAAATGGTACATGCCTAAGACATGTATTTTTTAAACCATGGTGATTTTAATTGTGTTTACAAGCAATGGATGACTTTGTGTATTTTGGAATTTCAAGTTAAACATTATGTTACTCATGTTATGAATTGATCTAATATTTCTTTACATGTTGTATAAATTCTGCATGGAAGCATTGATGTTTCCACTCACATTAAATTATTGGATTCATATGGTGCTCCAGATTAGCATAAAAAAAATACAGGTCAACTCAGGGTGTCCACATATGGGTTGGATCAACACTCTTATTTAGTTTATTGTTGTGCATGCTGGTTTATTTCTTGGAACAAAAGACACTTTGTTATACAATGAGCCCTCATTTTCATTGTGAAACCTGAGCTACTGACCTGGACTTTGATTTATGCCTTCCAAATTTCGAATTCTTCTTGTACAATGGCCTAAGAGAAATAATCGAGGGTTCTTCTTCCCCAATATGAACTTCATTTCATTCTTATTAGCTATACTAACCTGGGAATCCAAAGAAAGTGACAAGGTCATTGTTGAATGTAATTCCATATCTTCAGTAAAAGAATCTATATTCTCATTATAAAAAAATTATGGGTCAAGGTCCTTGTCATTATTTGGAGCAATTGAGGTTCCAACTCACTTTTTATGCTATCATGTTGATTTACCTTTTCAACAACCTCTTCATTTTCAGTATCATATACTGGAGAGCCTTCAAAACTTACAAAATAACATTTGTGCTTTTGCTCCACTAATATCCCAAGGGATTCATCATTTTCAAAATCAAATGCACACATGTTTTAGACATCATTATAGTATTTAACCAATTCCTGTCATTGTTCAAATTTGTCCTTTATGGAATCAAAATAAAAATTTTCTTGATCATGTGTGCCATGACTCTTCTCCGTTCTAGGGTCATCCCATTTTCTTTTATGACTGTGATCAAATCCTAATGGCTTTTCGAAGCATAGTCCATTTCAATTTTTATCAACGCCATTGTGGGGATTCTCTCTCACTATAATTTTCACAATAAGCTGGCTTATATAATTTTTTTCTTTATGGTCATGGCCAACCTCTTCATCAAAATCTGGAGGACAAATAGAACATAGGAAATATGACAGACAAAACTCAGACTTGTAGGACATCGATCATTGAGGAACCAATAGTAGGAGGAATTGATCAATGATACCCAAATCCATTTACATTAGTTTCTATTTGGATTATCATGGTGGTTGTAAAAATTTCAATTTGGTATGCCCTATCTTAATCTATTTTGTTAGAATAGAGAGAAAGTGTTTCCCCTTACTTATATATCCTTGGAAAGGGCAAGGCAAGGGAAGAAAAAATACAGTCAGATAAGAACATGGTCATTTAATCAATCATAATCTCTTGTTGCCTCTCCTTCTCGAGGCGGTAACAGAATATATGACAGTCATCTCCTTGCTTAGTTAGTGATAGTCATATTATTTTCTGGTATGGTGATTTAGACAACCATCTCGTTGATGCAGCATATAAAAATCCTTTATTTGTGCGTGATGGATGCATGTTGTTCCATTGGGTGAAATATTTAACAACAAGAATTAATCTCAATTGGTCTCTTCATCTAGGTAATTTTGACTTTTCATCTCCTCATAATGGCTTTTGAAATTTCAGTTTGTTCATGTCAGTCTATATAAACATGAATTTTTTCTTTCTGGCCATATCCCAAAAAGTGATTACTAAGTAGGGAAGTTTGTAGCTTTTTCATCTCTTAAATCCTTTTTCAACTACTGAGCCATATTTTTTGGAGAACAATAGTTCCTCACTAAACAGAATCTAATGGTTTTTTTTATATATTTACAGTTGATGCTTTGGTATCAGATGGTCTCTCTAATATGGGGTATACCTATGTAAATATAGGTGAGACAACAATAACCAAATTGACTCTTATTTCATAATTTGGGGAGCTACATCACTGAAATGTTGATATCAATTGTTTTCTTTTATTTTTGTGCATACATATCACTGCTGGGATGATCCTAATCATGATCAATATGTACACCCTTTGTTTCACTTTTGTTTTCCTTTCCACTACAACATGTTTAAAATCAGGAGTTTTAAAAAATATTTCTTCATCTCTTTCCCTTTTCCTTTCCATTTTATTACAATATTTTTGCAAGTTGTAGTTTATAAAATGGACTTATTGATCCGCTTCCCTTCACTTTTCCTCCTTTATTACAATATTTTTGCAACTATCATTTTTTAAAAAGGATTTATTGATCTTCTTCTATGATTAATTTCTTGTGATGTTGTGTCTACAGGGGAGATGGGTTGCAAGTGCTTTGAAATTTGCGGCCTCTGGTATCAAAGCCCTTGCTGATTATATGAATAGTAAAGGCCTCAAAATCGAAACATATTCAGATGCGGGGTCTAATAGCTTTTCTTTATACTTTAGTTGTGTATTTTCTTTTCTATGAGATTCTTTCTCTTATAACTATGTGTGGAAAACATAACTTTCCACAATCCTGATATAATATCTTTTCTTTATACTTTAGTTGTGTCTTTTATTTTCTACAAGATGCTTTCTTTGATAAATATGTGTGGAAAATATGCCTTTCCACAATCTAGAAATATTGGAAAGGTCATGACAGTCCAAGATTCATGAAGATATTGTATTTTGTTTCCCATTTTTTAAATTCTCATGAGGTTCTCCTTTTAATCAGCTACTATAATTGTCAGAAGCAACCAGGTTCCTTAGGACATGAGCAAGTTGATGCCGATAATTTTTCTTACAAGGTAAACTTATTTTCCTTTTGGGTTTTTGTATGTAAAATATTAATGTTTTTATCTTTTAATTCTAAGTAATAGATAAATTTTTGTTCTTCTGTAGGGTGTTGTTTATCTCAAATATGATAACTACTACAATGATGGCTCTAAGCTTGAAAGCTGGTAAATATTTTCTCTCATGAATGTAATCCTTCTTTGTTTCTTTTTCCATTCTCGTGGTTGGAAGAAATTGGAGGACAACATAGTATATTAAGGACAAGTGGGAATGTTTGTTAGCTATATCTTCTAATTAGTCTAGACAATTTGAAATTTAAGAGGCATGTAAATATAGCGTCTTTTGTGTATGCAAAAATAAGTGTAGTGACGTTTCTTTTAATTCATGACTTCAGGCACCACTATTGATTGGACGTGATGTAACATCTATGGACAAGAAGACTTATGGAATCTTAAGTAACTCTGAGGTTATTGCAGTGAGTCAAGGTGAGTCCCTTCTTCAAATTATTTTGAATATTTAGAAACTAAGCTATTGTACTACAAAATTTTCATTTTGATAAACCTGAACATATTCTAGCTTACCATAAGCTTAATTATATTTCAGTATTTCCATGATGAATCTTCTTGTTTCATTTTGACTTTATTACTTATATGACTAATTCATGCACTGAACCAATGTAATAGATGAAAATTGCATTGCAGGTTTGGTAGCGGCCATGACATATGGCATGCAAGAGACATGTGGTGTGGATGGTTGTTGCATTATATCTCACCAAGTCGAGGTGTTGTTAAAGAAGTAATAACTAGGGGCGCCATTGCAACTGTTGTCGAGTTTCTCAGAAACCTCACTCATTAAGGATTGCTTGTTTTAATTCTCATTCACATCGTAGTTCAAATCCCATTTCTAAGCATAATCTACTCCAACTCCGGCTCAAGGGAGGGACTAACTGCCTTGCAACCATTCTTATTAACTTTTGATTTGAGAGTCGTCGATGAATGCTTAGCTCATCGTTCATTTATCACTTTATTTTTTTTTATGTGGAGTAAATCCCCATTGCTGTGTTTGTGGGAATTATACAATGATTTTTTTTATCTATAAAATTATTTATTTTTAATTATATTGTATTGTATTGAGATCACATGAGTATGAATATTGACTTTAACCATAATTGGTGTGATATTAACCTTTTCTATTTTAAATTATATTTTTTTAAACTTTTAATTTTAATGATATTTTATTGAGATGATACGAGTGTGAATGTTAGTTGCAACAACAATCGGTTGGATATTAATAATTTTTATTTGAAATTATATTTTGTTTAAATGTTATGAGTGTCAATGTTGGATGATTTTATTGTAGTTACATAATATGAGTGTCGACATTGGATGTACCACCAAGTTGTTAGACGTAAAAATAATTGTGACAAATATTGATTAAGCGTAAATGTCCCCTTGATAATTTCATCTTAGAGTTAGCTTTCCCATTGAACTACTCTCACACTGACATTTATCATGCACAGTCAATGCACTAAACCTTAAGAAGATGACGTTCCAATACCAGCATTTATTCTGCACACATGAAAGCCAATGGATTATTTTTGCACCGAATCGACCGACGATAGCCCACCTTGCTCTATTCATAGCCGAATACAAACCAGCGAAATGCCCTATGGTTATGGTTGCTCGAGAGTATAGAGATAAATTGGAATCACCGCAAAGTTAATAGTGTGCATAAAATGGAACAAACCCAAATAGAAAAACTCCGCCGCATTCAATTTCTTCTGTCTGCATAGTATTGGTCGGAATTAAGAATAATTTAGACCGAAGATAAGTGTGTTTATTATTTAATCATGTTTTCAGAATTTTAATTTAATTATTTTGTAGATAATAGAGATTCAACTTTTAGTAATATGCACAAATCAAAACTTGAAATTTATTTGAAATTTATTTTTATTGTAGTTATTTTAATTTTTTTAATTAAATTGATTAATTAATAAAAATATAGTATGCAAATTTTCAGAAAATATTTTATAATATTTTTAGTACTATCCATAAATCAAATGTCCAGATTTATTTCTAAATTCATTATGTTTTTTCTCTTTTTTTTTTTGGTTTTACACTTGTTTATATAATATTTTAATTAAATTGATTAATTAAAAAAATATCATATAAACATGTGTCATCTAAAATGATTTGTGGATTTTGGACATGTCTTATTCAGAAGCCATGGTATTGATCCATGGTATTGCAACAAAACCTATTAATAAATTAAAACCTATATAATAAGAATTTTGTTGCTTATTATATGTTCATGCTTATAGGAATTTAAGGGTCATTTACCCATGTCTATTTTGTAATAGAGCTTCCAGAATTTTAACTTAATTCTCAATAATTATTAGATTGATGGTACCAATTTGACCTCCACAAAATATTCCAGAATATTTTTAGTAGTATTAACAAATCGAAGCTTCAAATTTATTTTCAAACAATTATGTTTTTCTCTTTTTTAATTAAATTAATTAATTAACCGAAAAAAAGAATCATATGAACGAGTGCTAGAGGGAACAAGTTATAGTTTATATGGAATGATTTATTGTTTTTGTGGCAGTAGTATCCATAAACAAAGGTATTGTCCCATGGTATTGTGACAAAGTCTCTTTAGAAATTAAGAATCTTCATGAGTGAGGATGAATCTCTAAAATTAAGATTCTTGTTAGAAGTTTTTTTAATTGCGTATATATTTAACTTCTTTATTAGTCATTTTTGTAATGAATAATAATTTAAACTAAAACAATAATTTCGTTAATTTTTATGATTTTTTTTTTTTTTTTTAGCAAAATGAGATGCATCATCATGTAAGTATTTTGATGGTTATATGGATTACTGGCTATCCACATTTACCATTCATGAAATTTATATAATAGTGCTAGCATATGAGTGTTATTGGTTATTGAGATAGAACTTATAAATGCATAGACTAAATATAATTATTTTATAAATTAATGTTATCATTAGTTATTAATAATCAATAAGCAAGAAAGTTCTTTAAGAACGTAGTATATCTATTATAACATATTTATCAGACTAGATCTATCATATCTCAATGCTATGAATATAGACTAATTAAAAAAAATTAAACCAAAAAAAATTATTATAATAAATTTAATTAATATAATAAAATTGAAAAAATATCCATCGTGGCCATTTCTCATGTTTACAAGTTTATATGCTCCTTATAGCTTTTATACTATTTCTAAAGGAACCTAATTTGATCCTAATTTTTGGAAAATAGGAAAATACCAAGTAGGGGAGAATTAGTATTTCATGACCAATTTTAATAATTAATGCAAAGATTCAAATACTCAAAAAAAGACCATGTAAAAAATATAAATCACATAGCAACACCATAAGCATCATTCACACAGAAGAAACTAATTTTTACATAAAAAACCATAAAGAAAGAAAACCCCCAATGTTTCTTTTAATTTTGATCTAAAATAAAGAAAACTTTTTTATTTTAAATCTTATTGTGCATGCAACAACATATAGAAGGATCCACACTATTTTTATTTGCAGGCACACAGTTGTAGGAAGCTACATGAAAGAGACTTCAATCTTCCAATAAATGATGTTAACTTTTGTTCCTACTAACTCAATTGATGATCTCTATCAAGTACCCTATTTTTTTTATCCTCGCCAATTTTCTTATAGAAAACCACTTGAATTTTCATCCAATCTCCACCTATAGCATTTTTTTTTACCTTATGTTCCATATATGCTTTAGATTTTTAACATTTCAGATCTTTCCCACATGCTTTTCATGTTCATTATTTCTCTCTTTCTCTCACAACAATAATTTGATAAAAACAAGAGAAACAAATTCCTAAATTACAACGCCAAGAATTATTTTATATCAATATCCTCTCATCAGTTCTGTATTTTTTCATTCTCAATTACCGTGAGTTAATTTAGTTAAGATTCATGTTGTTCGAGCTTTAGTGGTCTCTTTCTTTCAAATTCAAGCCATTTTAATTTGTTGGTATTTGAATCCATATTCAAGCTTCCTTGCCTTCACCATAAGGGTTTCACTCAATTAACATATGACATATAATGTGAATTCATGGAATACTAAAGAACAACCCACAGTTGACTGAATATTGGAAAATAACTTTAAAACCCACATTATTTAACTCCCTACCAACCCAATACACCTTATCAATTTAAAAATTCATACTTTCATTGGATATTATAGGTATCCATTTTTTCATTAAAATTATTTATACCCCTTTATATTTTTTCATTAAATTTGAGCTCCCTTTCGTATACTTATAAATATAAAAATCCTTTACCCCCTAGTATATGATAAATATATTATGTCATTTTCTCCTCAATAAATATCCCCCAATATGAACAGAAATGGTATGGTATTTCTAGCCTAGTAGCCACCGTGGCCTTCACATTTCCTTACCCTGAATTTTAGTTGTAGATATATATTTTCTGCTTAAATGTTGAGTTATCTAAGAGAGATAAAAAAAATTCTTGTAATAAAGAATTATTCAGAGGGGGGGTGGTGAATCAGTAAATATGAGATTATTAAAATTATGCTCAATTCTCATATTTCCTTTCGATTATGCTAGTCATTTCTATGACCATATACACGAAAATTTAAATATATAGTAAATGAAACCATCCGCATGAGCACACAGTTCATTAGTTGATCAACACATACATATTGAAATTCATAATTTTTACATGGAAACCCATATGGAAAAACCACCAATATGTTCGTTTGTATGATGTAAATTCAACACCAGTTTATTCCATCAATTTGTTTGTGAACACTGACTCACATGAGGCCCCAACCCCCTTCAGATAGCAAGCCAACAGTGTCCAAGAGGCACCATCCTTTTATGAATGTTTGGAACTACCTACTCGAGCCACTTTTCTACTTTTCCATTTAATTTTCAAACTAAAAATAGAGACTAATACATAAAAAATAATAATATAAATATGATCTACTGCAATACCATCTCCTTTTATTCAACTCAAAATTTCTCCTTTGAGTTGTGACCTCTGCTACTGAACCAGTTCTAGTGTCATCCCTCATATTCATTATCTCCGAGTTAACATTTGGCTTAGTCACACACTCACAACGTTGCACTCTATAACTCACGATAATTATACATTCCCCATTTTTCCTAACTATACTCCATAGTTTTGTTCCTCTGTTGTGTTGTGAATGATGCAGTATTTGTACTTGATAGTACGCTACAACAAGGCATGGTTTGTTGGTGTTCCATCATGTAGCATGCACTCTCCGACCATATTCAATTCTGGAGATGGGATTAGTTCACTCAACCATCACAATCGCATTGAATCTCTATATTTGTTTTTTAGTCTAGAAAACTAAGCTAACGTAGCGAATGGAATTTTGAGTATTTATCTATGTTGATAATTAATTCTTAGTCAAATCGTGCACTCCAATGAGGAGTTTCGTGCTTACAAACTTATCACAATGATTAACATGTACCTCAGGCCATGACTTCCTTGTATTTTAATCAACTCTTCTACACCTAGCCATCTTTTTCATTTAAATCCTCATGGTGGGTAACAAAGAAGAAGTATGGCTTGTTTTTTTTTTAACTAGGCCCATTAAATTAGCTTTGCAAGTCGTTTTCCTTGCTTTCCCATGCCTCCATTCTCCACAATTTCCGTTAAAATTATCAATAGATGTGGTGCACTTTAAAAGGTAGGAAAGTCATCAATAATAGGGGAAAGCCATATAACTCCTAGGCACCCCTTTCAGTGTTGTTCAGGAGTTCGGAAGGTCAATGGTCAAATCACTTCACCGGGGATGCACCTATGTGTTTCCCCGACCCCCGAATTCCCATATGCTCGACTAACTCAAAGAATTTATTGTCATGTGATTGAGGTCCTTTTTATTCATTCAACTTTGTAAATCAAATACAGGAAGAAATTTACAAAAGACAATCCTTGGCAGAAAAATTTAGGTTCTATGATATGATCAGTTAAATTCATGTTTACATCCTCTAGGAAATGGAGAACCTCTATATCGTAATATGTATCACCTATATTTGACTCCTTACTCCACATCCATATCCAAGCATTAATATCAAATCATTCGTGATCCATATCCAACCAGTTCTTGATCCATATCCACCCACAGTAGTTTCTGACCCAGCCAACCCAGAAGGATAGCCACATCTATGTTCATATTCTCGTGACCATTTTAGTGTCATGGAGCTTCTTGTGAACCAACGGCTTACATGGAGGCACGTTGTAGGATTTTCTACATTGAACCCTTCAAACCCTTATGTGTTCACATCCATTCGAAGCAGCACAGGGCATTTGTCGCTTTAAGATTTTCTAATGTAGTGGGATCAACATTGATATCAATTTGTTGTTTTCTTGAGTTGGATGCTTGCATTTTATGTAGAATTATAATTTGAATCCATATTTTTATTCAGAATTATTATGGGCATCCTTAAAATATTTTGTCAATTCTTAACAAACCACTTTCATGCATTTATCACAAACTGTGGAACAATATGCTGCATTGATATGTAATTTCTTTGATTTTCATGTTATTTACCCATGTTTTAGTATCTTTAGTATCTTTCTTTGACAGTCATATTTATGAAAGTTTTTTTACCCTTTTACTATCCTATCTCCAGAAAAATCCCATTATGAAGCCAACCTATTTTCAAGTCTTTATAGCCGTAGTCTAACTAGCCGGAGGAATCGCCCTGAAAATCATGAAAATTCCGGTAAGATTTTCAGAAAATCCGACAGGAATTTTTCCAAATCCATGTTATAACTATCAAATTTTAATAGTTTGGGTGTCCTACAGGTTTTTGATGGTGCTGAATCCATTTCCAATGTTAAAATCAAGATTCAAGCACTCTTTCTGCAAGATTTTTAAAAATTTTTTGGCCCGGATTCTAGCCAATTTTGACCGTTCGGGCAATTCCTCTGGCTCGTTAGACAACGCCGTCCTTATATACCCACAAGAAGAAGCACATTATTCCCTTTTCAATTTATTTACCCTCGTTTTAGTATCTTGCTTTGGCATTGATCTTTAAGAATTTTTTTTGTAATTTTTACCATTGTCAGAAAAATCCCATTCGGAAGGCAACATTTTTTCAAACCCTTGTGTACCCACATCCATTCGAAGCAGCGTAGGTTTAATGTTTCTTTAATATTTTATAATATAGTGGGATCAAAATTTGTACCAATTTGTTTTTTTCTTCCGTTTGATGCTTGCATTTTCTCTAGAACCATAATTTGAATCTATATTTTTATTCTAAATTACTATTGGCATTCTTAAACTATTTCCTTAAATTTTAACTATTTCATATCTTTAGAAAAAAATCCCATTCTGAAGTAAATTTTTTTTCAAACCCTTATGTACCCACTACCATTTGAAGCAGCACAGGGCTAATGTTGCTTTAAGATTTTCTGATCTAGTGGGATCAACATTGCTATCAATTTGTTGTTTTCTTACATTGGATGTATGCATTTTCTATAGAACCCTAATTTGAATCCATATTTTATTTAGAATTACTATTGGAATCCTTAAGGAATTTATTTTTTTCTTTTACTATTTCCTTAATTCTTAAGAAACCACTAAAAGTGAAATAATATGCTGCATTAATATGTAATTTCTTCCCTTTTCAAGTTATTTACCCATGTTTTAGTATCTTGCTTTGGCATCAATCTTTATGAAAGGTTTTTAACTTTTTACCATCGTATCTTCAGAAAAATCCTATTATGAAGATTTTTTTTTTCAAACGCTTATGTACCAACATCGATTCAAAGAAGCATAGGGTTAATGTTGCTTTAATATTTTCTGATCTCGTGGGATGAAGATTGGTATATTTTCTGTAGAACCATAATTCAAATCCATCATTTTATTGGAAATTACTATTGGCATTTTTAAGGAACTTATTTGTTTCTTTTACTATTTCCTCAATTATTAAGAAACCACTTTCATGTGTTTTCAAGAAACAATGGAACAATATGCTGCATTGATATGTAATTTTTTTCCTTTTCAAGTTTTTTACCCAGTTTCTTGCTTTGGCATTGATCTTTATGAAAGTTTTTTAATTTTTACCATGGTATCTTTAGAAAAATCCCATTCTGAAGCTAACCCTTTTTCAAACCTTTATGTATAGCACCACAGGGCTAATGTTGCTTTAAGATTTTCTGATCTAGTGGGATCAACATTGGTATCAATTTGTTGTTTTCTTGCACTGGATGCTTTCATTTTCTGTAAAACCATAATTTGAATCCATCTTTTTATTCAAAATTATTATTGACATTCTTAAACTATTTCCTCAATTCTAAAGGAACCACTTTCATGCATTTTCAAGAAACTGTGGAACAATATGCTGCATTGATATGTAATTTCTTCCCTTTTAAATTTATTTACCCATGTTTTAGTTTCTTTCTTTGGAATTTATCTTTATGATTTATTTTTTTTACTTTGTACCGTCATATCCTCAGGAAAATCCCATTTTGAAGACATCTTTTTGTTATGGTTAGTGTTAATATTCTGTGTTTTTCTATTTTCCTTTCACTCTTGCATGTCTATATAGTAGTATTTTTTCCTAATAAAATTTCTTTTACTTGCCTACCTTGTGAAGTTACCCTTTAGCTGTCTTGTTATATGGAAAGTTGCAATGGGTTGAGTTGCTTATCTCGATACACTCCTATGTTTCTGACTCGGTTCGGGTCACATAATATTAAAATTGAATATTTTGACAGAAAATTACATCTCAGAATTTTGGAAACTATATCCAAAACTAGACACTTTCTTCCTAGCAGAGTTCAAGTACCATAATATTTCAATAGAATGTTAAGCCTCAGAAATTCCGAACCTAAAGCCAAGGTAAGTCAAGCCTCAGACATTCCGAACCTAAAGCCAAGGTAAGTCTCTCTATCCCTTGCACTAAAATCAAACTCAAAATATTTAGAATAAAAAATCAAATTCTTTGGCAGTAATGACAATGGATCTTGTAGATAACATTAAAATGATGGTGTCTAAATCTATTAGCAAGGAATTAAAAAAAATAACCAAATATAAAAATCCTTCTAGAGAGAAGAAAAAAATATGCACCAAATTTGTGTGGAAGGAAACGATCTTAGCATCAAATGTACTAAATGATTTGAATATGTCAAGATTACTTTCAAATTGAAATTTACCTCTTAGGACATTTCCTTTGCAACATTTGCAACATTTGGTGAAATTTCTAGTTTATATTTTTGGCTGAAATCTAGTAATTTTCCTTTCTAGAATACATCTTCTAACTATTTTTTTGTTTTATATTTAACTATATATTTTTCACATGGGGCATAGAATAGATGGTGATGGGTTGTATTATTAATTCACCCCATGATGTGAAAGTTACTCATTTGAACCTTCATGGGAAAGAGTATAGTTGTTTTAAGGGTTGGTGTGGCTGAGCTTGGGTGCCAGCCCCAGGCAGTTTTGACAGCTTAGATGCCCCTAAGTCACCATTTCTCAAGCCAAAGGTTAAACCTATTGTCATCTCTAGAGAATAGAGACAACTTGACAAAAAAATAATATATTTTATATTTAACTATATCTTTGTTGTTTTTTTAAGTATTTAAGTATTATATATTTAATTATAACTATATTTAACTATTTTTTAACTATTTAACATTTAGGGCAGAAATGTGAAGTTGGGTTACACTTTTGTGAGAATCGGGGGCAGAATTTTTTTTTCGGCAATAGTTAGGCTGAAGTTTTTATAAAGTTCGGCTAAACTATTGGATAGTATGGCTGAAATTTATGAGAAAGTTTGACTGAACTCGTTCTTTCGTTTAGATTGATGACACACTAACGGCGTGGGCAAATAGAATTTTTGCCAGAGATGGGAAAACTGGAAACAAAAGTTCGCCCGCACTTTTACTCATAAAATAATTTGGCTGAAGTAGTTCTTATAAATATATCGCCCACGAAGTTCATTTGTTTCTTGATTTAGTGTTTCTTTTCTCTATTTCTTCATGCTTTTTGTGTTTCTTTTCTGTTCTTTGCTCTATTTATTCGCACTGATGCTGGTCTGGGGCTGCTTCCATCCGCTCTGTTGGTGATTATCTTCGGCGATGTCAAGTGAGCGAACTATTAGGTATTTCTCCTCCTCCTTTGCACCTTCATCAATGGGATTCACATTCCCGACAACCTCTACGTTTTCCCAATTATGAAGACACCACATACCTTGAATGTTGCTAGGTTCTTAGCTTCAAAATTATTTTCATTTTAAACATATGTTACGCAACATGATACATTGAAATCTACATTAATTTCATTACCAATTATGGTGATAATCACCAAGCTCCATTAGTACTAATTAAGCCTAGAGCATGTCATGCCAAGTCCAAAATGATCTTTTTTTTCATATAAATTGTTTTCGACAACTTTGGTATCACTAATGTCTTGCTTGTTAAGATGATGCTTGGATGCCTAAGTCAGTCTGACATATTTGAAGGCATTGTTGAAAAAATAATCTTGTTGAAATGAAAAAACCTCGTTGAAACATAAACTTTCCACTTTGTGACCTCTCTTGAATCACAAGTTCCAGGGAACAACTGCTTCTCGATCTCCTCTTCCAGTTCTCCACCACTTGGTGGCTGCGACCTTGCTAGAAGAAGCCTCACTGGACTGATGTCCACTCTTTTTCTCATTGGCGCTGCCATGCAAGCCCACCTCTCTTGTGGCCCTGAATCGCACTGCACTTCCCTTCCACATGTAAGAAGTAACCCTTGGCTTCAGGGGAGTCCATTAGATTTGGGGGTTCACTTGCATATATAGGGATTTCCTTTTCTATGTTAACTTTGGACTGTTACTAAAAATGCGACATTTGGAATCCTTGGTTTTAATTTGAGTTGATTGGTGTCATGTAGAATTCAAGGCACTCATTGCTATAGAAATTTTGTCTTTAAAACCAAGTGGGAACAAGAAACCCTAAAATTCCAAACAAAGCATCTATGTTGTTAACTATGTTTTAAATTTCATTACCTTTTGCTGTAAGGTGTATGTTGAATTTTTGGTAGTATGATATGCATTCGATTGTTGTAGGTGTTACTGTTCCTATGGATCCATCAATTTCATCCGCTCTAGCTGATTCTTACCTTGTGCATGGAAGCTTACTACCACTATTAAGCATATGCCATTACTAAGCCTTCCCTCAATTCCTCAACGCTAGAATGATTGAACTAGAATGATATACTATTGTAATGTGACTACATATTGTCTTTTATACTCTTTTAATGTATTTCTGTAATGTGACTACATATTGTCTTTTATATGTGACTACATATTGTCTTTTATACTGCTGTAATGTATTTCTGTATGAGACAGAATATGATCTTTTATACTTGATAACCTGTTATGGGTATGTGAAGAGGATTTTGTGTATGAACTGTTATCAATATATGAAACAGGTTTTTTTCTCCTTTGAAAAAAGAGTTGAAATCATTCTAAATTTACAGATGTTCAGTGGTGTCAGTGTTTCACTTCCGATATTATGTTGCTTACCTTAATGAACAGGTGGAACTCTGCTTGGAGGCCTCTCTGTTTTTTGACTCTTTGCTCATACTGTCAAAGGCTGTTATATGTTATATGGGCTAGAATGTATAGTTATTAGACTACATATCTTCATATATAACTTACAAATAGTATGATGGAAACCAAACATACTAATGTATTAAGACATCACAACTTGCTAATTAGTTATATCTTCATATAGAACTTGCAAATAGCATGATGGAAATGTGGATCTCATGACTCCTCATGATTAATGCTTCTATAAACCAAACATAATAATGTATTAGGACATGTTCCTTTAACTTGCAAATAGTATGGTCGAAATGTGGATCTCATGACTCTTCATGATTAATGCTTCTAGAAACCAAAAATAATTTAATGTATTAGGACATAATTTAATGTAGTAGTACATGCTCCTTTAGGCTTGGTGGAATTACCTTTGCTTTTTATTTCTCTCTTACACACATATATATATGAAGAGATGATCCCATTTTCTTTTTTATTCATAGATCAAATGTCATTTTAATACAAGATTTATCATAATGTAAAATGATTCATTCCATATTATTCATAAATTTTTTCATTAAATAATAAACCCTTTAAATGATGAACCTAGTTAATGCATCTTCTTCATAAAGAAGACTACTTGATCTCTCAATTTGAGTTTTATGATGGTCCTTTGTTATCTTTCTTGACTACATCAAATTATTGACACAATCATATGCTTCTTGTTACTCTTTTTATTCCTTCCTTATATTGTATTCTCCCCCTTAGATATTGTGTACTCTCCCACATAGATATTGTACTCAATTTTGATGGTCCTTTATTATCGTTCTTGACTACTTCAAATTATCAAATTATTGACACAATCATATAGATATTGCACTAAATTTTGATGGCCCTTTGTTATATTTCTTTACTTCAAATTATTGACACTTGATCATATAGATATCATATAGAAATTTCACTCAATTTTTATGGTCCTTTGTTATCTTTCTTGACTACTTCAAATTATTGACACAATCATATGCTTTTTGTTACTCTTTTTATTCCTTCCTTATATCTGTTCTCCCCCTTATATATTATGTACTCTCCCACATATATATTTCACTAAATTTCATAGGCTCTTATTTTGAAGTCAAATGTATTGTATTCTCCCCCTTAGATATTGTGTACTCTCCCACATAGATATTGCACTCAATTTCATAGGCTCTTCTTTTGAAGTCAAATAAGTGAAAATAATTTACAAGAACTATCCCTAATTTGTTTCTAACATGTTCAAATGGTTCTCTAACAAGATAATTTACAAGATCTATTCCTAATTTGTTTCTCACATATGTTGAAATGCTTCTCTAACAAGAGATTTTGTGGGTATGTATTCCATCTTGACTATTTTCTCAAAGACTTGTTGTGTGAGGAAGTGGTACTTTATGATGATATGTAAATAGTGATTGAAGGAAGTATAATATTTTATTTTTGAAATTATTATTACACTTTTATTGAAACACTTAATAGATATATAGATTTACCTTAATATCTTGTAGAGCCCATTTCATCCAAAACACTCAAAAAGAAATTTACCTCAATATCTTGTAGAGCCCATTTCATCCAAAACACTCAAAAAGAATTTTACCTTAATATATTGTAGAGCCAATTTCATCCAAAACACTCAGAATGAAGTAACTACTATGTTCATTCCACTTATACTCACTCAAAAATAAATTTACCTTAATATCTTGTAGAGCCCATTTCATCCGAAACACTCAAAACGAAGTAACTACTATGTACATTCCACTTCTACTCACTCAAAAAGAAATTTAGCTTAATATCTTGTAGAGCCCATTTCAACCAAAAGAATCAAAAAGAATTAACTACTATGTATTCCACTTCTTCTCTAGATAGAGAAAGTAACGAATCTTTCTTGCTTAACCATTAAACCAAAGACTCTTCTAAGTAGAATTATACATTGTCCACTTGTACTTTTCACAAACCTAGTTGAATCTCTATATGTTGTCAACATAAATTTCTCACAAGTAAATTTGTCAATGTAAATTTCTTAACTTATACAAGTTCTATAGGAAGAGTCTGTAAAGGGCCAGGTAGCCTCTGGATCTCATGTTTTATGAAAGGTGACATATCTAATAAATGCCCCTACAACCAATCTCTGGAATAGATCTAAATATAAGTTCTTCATTTTAATATCCATAAAACACAACCACTTTAAGGTAAACTTTGTACATGTGTCATTTCTCCCACAAACTAAAGCCTTCCTCCCATTAATTTTAGATGTGAATTCTACCATGAAATTTTAAAGTCAAACTTTAAGATAAAACATGCATATGTCATTTGCAATAAATTTCAATTTAATATCTAAATCTACATATGTTCAATGGTTTCATTGTTTCATTTCCGATATTATATTTCTTACCTTGATGAACAGGTGGAACTCTGTTGGGGGGCCTCTTTGTTTTTTTACTCTTTTCTCATACTGTAAAAGGTCGTTATATGTTATATGGGCTATATTGTATAGTTATTAGAATACATATATTCATATATAACTTGCAAATATTATGATGGAAACCAAACATAATAATGTATTAGGACATCACAACTTGGCTATTAGTTATTAGACTACATATCTTCATATAGAACCTGCAAATAGCATGATGGAAATGTGAACTTGCAAATAGTATGATGGAAATGTGGATCTCATGGCTCTTTATGATTAATGATTCTAGAAACCAAACATACACTACAACAAAAAATGACATTGGTGAGGGTCGAACAAAGTCACCATAAGCTCATTGGTGACGGTAAAAAGAGCCTTCATCACCAAAAATTGAACGTCACCAAAGGTGGTGTCGCTAAAAGCATAGGTGTTGTGGTGACATTCGAGGTTCATCACCAATAATGATTTATAATGAAAGATAATGACCGTCACCATTTCATATGAGAAATGGTGATGAACATTAGCCTTCATCACCAAAAAACTGAACGTCACTAAAGGTGGCATTGCCAAAAGTATAAGTGTTGTGGTGACATTCAAGGTCCATCACAAATAATACTTATAGTGATGGATAATAACCGTCACTATTTCATATGAACAACAAAAATTTATGGTGATGGATCTTTCACGGTCGTCACTATTGATGCATATATGTGGTGGCATTCATTGATCGCCACTATTTCATATTTTGGTGAGGGTAGAAAAATTTCACTATGATCTCATTGGTGATGGTCAAAAGAGCCTCCATCACCAAATAATGATCAACATAATTCCATATGAATATCAGGGCATGATGGAATCGAACCACCAACCTGCTACTTGTAAAGCAGATGCTCTTCCATTGAGCTAGCACCCTTTAAAGATTAGACTTTAAGAAAATAGACCTTAAAACTTTATAAATTATAAATTATACAAATTTGAATAAATTATAAAACTTTGTAAATTTTTGACAAATATTTTATTAAATAAGCAAAATAGTATCGAAGTTGCGGGTCCCTACCTAATGGTTATGGAAGTTATGAAAAGTGAATGGAGGGAAAAAAATTTATGTATAAGATACTCAATATGTTTAATTGAATACTCAATTAGAAGTGAAACTTTGATGACATTTATAGCCTATAAATGATCGATAATTATCAAACATAAAATCTGAAATTACATCAAAGGTTGATTTCTCCCCTTGTGAATCATGTAAATCTGTTGCGACAACATAAAAATCAGCCTCTAAAAGACTGATTTACATGTCTAAAAGTAAAAAAAAAATTGAGTATATATGATGCAATTATGAATAATGAGCTACATGCTTGAATCCAACTGGTTATGGGGTCTAGAAAACTAATCGGGAGTGTTTCTTGTTATTAACTAAAAATGTCAAAATACAATGATCAATAAAAATGATCCTAAAATGTACCCACTAAACTGATGTTAAAATTGTAAGCATAAAGTTTGTCTAATATCCATTACATCAGCAAAATATCTAAGTGGCATTCAAACACTTCCAAATCCACACCAAACATGACTACCCGAAAGATTCAATTGCATGGATATAAGGAAAACACTCTCTATCTCTCAATGATAACTATGTCCTCCCACAAGTACTTCAACTAGAAAAAGGGGTGTGAAGACAAGAACCTCAAAGAAAAAAAAATACACAATACAAAAATACACTTCATCCCCTATCCCTGGCCACTTCATAGAATAAATCTAAGGGACTAACAAAATGACCCATAGAAAATGGAATTAGAGCAGGAAAAATAAAGATGATAAGCAAAAAAATAACAAACAACGAAAGCAACTAATTTGAACATGTGTCCAAATGTACTCAAATATTAGATGAAACAAAATAAGCCAACATAATTGATTATGCACTTGATAAAATGGAATTTACTTCTTTAGTAAAAAAGAAGAAAATCTCAACCTCTTTTCTATTGACCTGTGAAATAAATAAAAAAAAATTCTCTATTAATGAGGAATACAAATGTTTGGGATGAACCAACTTTCACTTCAAACAATAATCATCAATTGACCATGTATGTAAAACTACCAGGAGCTTGATTAACCAAATCTGCTTAATAGAGTACTCTGAACATGATATTTTGGATTGTTTTAAACTTACAAAGTGTAGTAGAGGATACCCAATGAATCATGACTCCTCTTCTTGCTCTACTCAAAAGTATCAAAGGAAAGAATTCTACTGCATGAAATATAGATAAAAAATAATAAACATCTTCTGGCTACAGCATTAACATATAAGTATGATCTATAGAGAAGGGAAAAGGATGAATGGCACAACCATGGCTATCTAGATATTGTACTGCCCTCGGAGATCATTTATGGTCTTATTACAAACTCTAAGTGATTAAAACCCTAAAAATCCTCGCCCCTAGGAAAGAAAATCCTCCCTCTATTTATAGATTTTACAATATCCTCAATATAGATTGTTTTGAAAAAGTATCAAATTATTATCTAATTTCTAACCTTGACCATTTGGAAAATTAAAATTTATTTTCCAATAAATATATATTATCCCTTCGATCAAGTCAAAGATTCTCATCATTCCTCTCATCCATTGGAAATCAAGGAAGTAATTTGCGACCCTCAACGTTAATCTATTTTACAATGTCAAAGATGGAAATCCTCCTCCTGGGCCTTAATATTTAAAATAACTGTTCCCAAACCGCTAAGTACCCTACGATGCAATATGTCATCTTTGAGTTTGGAAAAGTCAAACTAGATCACCAATCCCATGCTTGGAGGTCTTTAGAATGGGAAATTTTCCAAGTTATCCTCTATGATGATATTTTTTCATGCCACGTCTGAGGGTACACCTACTCATGCTACTCACCAACATCATCTCCTACCTTGATTTATACTCCCATGGGCCAAAATATGCTTTCCGTAAGACCAACTTTGTTTTCTACCTATTATTTTCATAGTGCCAAAATGTCCACTTGCATTAAAAAATGCATGTTATGTACATAAATTGCAAACCTAATGGATTATAAGGAAACGGGTTATCCTATATGCCATGAAACATTGTATTCCATACTTAGAATGCACCAAAAAGTGTCAAAATTTCATTTCTCAAGTGAGAATCTGCATTATAGCCTAACCTGATTGCACACAACCCCCAACAAGTTTACCTTTGGAGAAGTCATAAAATATAGCGCTATATTATTTCTCCTTGTGCATATTCCTACAATTCGATAATTCTAATTTACGCCTTCAACTGAAGGTACTAAGTCTACCAAAACAATTTCACTGATTTCATCTTTTGCTAAGTGAAATTAGTCTTTAGTTACATCCATATCCAGTGCTCACTAAATATCAAAATTGTGATTTTCAATTTTTTGTGCAGTTCTTAAAACATTATTGATCTTTTTACATCATTATAGTTTCACTTCCAATCCAAAAAGCTAGTGTGCAAAAATACAGTGAAACTGCCAAATTACAGAACATGACAAATCGGGCTAGGGTGCGTTCACAATTTTATATGCCAGAACATACATGAGCACATATGGTGAAATATAGAGGTTGATAGCTAGAGTATCTTATGGTCTACAACCCTATAGAATAAAATTCCCAAGAAAAATCTCCAACTGTTAGTTATTAAGCATCAACCATAGAAATTTATTTGGTTTAGCACTTTTCTCCAACTCTAGAATCTCACGCAAGCTCAAAAAACAATTGCATAACATGTTCTAATTACAAATCTGAATGCCAATTATTGAATTCTATGGTCGGCTCAAGGAACTAATTACAAATAAAAGACAAATATTTACATGGAATCAAATATCTAAGAATCAATTATCTTATTTTCAACCATGTCATTACCTCAACAAAAAAGGAACCCCAGAACTTTTCACCGAGCTTCCATGAATCCCTTTAAAATCATAATCCACAAGCCTCGAATGATGTCAGCTATTTCAAAGAAGAGACACCACTACTGACAAAGCATCTACAATGATGATGAAAACCAGCACAATGTAACATAACAACGTTAAACCTTGTTTCAAAATAACAAAATTGAGTTATTGAGCGCATATAAAAACCTTGTTAATCTAAGAATTTAACTGACCTGAATAAGCAATTGTCAAGGTTGACTCATATTATCCACTATGATAGGGTACCTGATGGTTTAAGCACCCAATTCCACTTCCCATATTGCACCACTTTCTATGTTACCTTTTGTAAGAAGGCCATAATCCTTATCAAGTGCCTACACAGTTTCCAAGGATATAAACAATTATACTTGACTAGAAATTTTACAGTGATATTTTTTTTAACTATTGGAAGAAGAAATTTATCAAATAGAGAAAAACAATCACTTCACAGATGGACAATACATAAAGAAGCACAAATTTAAATCCCTAGTATATCAGAATGGCAACGTAATATTTTAAAGCACCAGAAAACACCAAGAATGGAGATGAAATACTACTCAGTATTTATCTCAAGGACTAGCAGGAAAATGAAAAATTATTAGCTTACACAGTCTTTTAAAGCTAGATCCTTTAGGAAATAAAACAATAAATATCAATATTGAAGGCAGATATTATCCCACAACAATGTTGGTATAGAAACCTAGAAATAAGATTGACACTTACATTTTTGTAAATGTTCATCTTGGTTTTTGTCGACCTGCATGGAGGAAAATATAGAATACTCACTAAGGGGTTAGAGTTGAGGTGGTTCCTGGAATTTAGATTATTAAAAATGACTCTATGGGTGATTGGCTATATTTTATTATCCTTTTTTTGTGAGGACATCTGTAGATCTTTATATCTCTGTAATTTCTTTTTGAATCACCATATGTTATAAATGGGTTCTAGTGGAATCAACTGACTGCTTAAATTCTTTATTATACTAATTTTGTATCCAATAAGAGAATGAGTATTTCATATATTAATGAGTACCATAATACTACTAAAAAATACAATCCTTTCATGTTTTCATTGAAAACCCTAGCTCCGTATTTCACCCCAAGGTCAATCTCCCCAATAGAGTCATGACATAGTCATTATACAGGAGAGGGGGTACGAGGTGAATGAAGATACCATCTGTAATCTATTTCCTATTTTATATGCTCTTCTATTGATATAAACTTAGTTCTAAATCATTGTTTTTGCTCAATTAGTTTTGCATGCACAAATAGACTTCACAGTTCCCTAAGAATGAAAGGGCACACAGGCATGAGGTTTCCCAACTTAATGAAAGTGACAAATCTCTAGGAGATCACACTTCCCTTTTGACTATGTTATCTCTGTAGCCAAGTACAACAGGATTAGGAGGTTTTACAGCGAGTAGAGGTGATGTTGTGCATGCATCCAGATTAATTTTACCTCTTTTCTTCCTAGTTTACAATGGAATATCAAGGTGCATAATTTTCAAGTTAAAGAATTTGAGTTTGGAGCTATTGCTTTCGATTTCTATTTTCAGATTTAATAGAAAAGTATAGATGTTTTGCGTGTTCAGAATTCCATGTTTGTTTTTTGATTTTAGTAGAATTATTTGTTTGTTGGTTAGGGCACCCCTAACATAAATTCTGATTAGTGTTTTTCAGCTTTAATGATCTATAGTTATTAGATGAGTTTACAGTACATAGACTGCTCATCATGGCCTGATTTTAGACATTTTATTCATGTATGATAGTTTATTTAGGTATTTCATGACACCTTTATCTAAGGGAAAGGAAGGTCAACTTCTCCTAGTATATGATAGGGTGAGGGGCTATTTAGTGATTTTATAAAAACACACAAACACCTTTATAGCATTCCTCAAATTACTATCGAACCAAAATATACAGAAATTAATAAATGATCAAATTCCTAGATGCAAATATTTCAATTATAACAGCAAGACATTTTGTTCATAAGGCATGTTGAATTTATTCGTAAATTCATCTAAATGTCTTGAGGTCATTTCAAGCTAGCTAATAAGTTTAACAAGAAATGTTGCAAAAGCAACAAGTCCCTAACTCATATATTCATTTTTAGGGATATGAATATGGATAAATAATACGAGGAAAGTAGTCTCTATAATCATAATGTGCATAAGAAACTTATTTATTAAGGAAATTTCCCTGCAAATAATGTTGCATGATTACTCTTCTAAGAGGAATAATAAAAGGATTTCAAAGTGAAGTACATACATCGGTATACTATAATCCTACTACACTAGATGTTAGTTGAAGGAAAACTAAGTAAATATTGTAAATTCAAATACTACAATAATAAGGGACGAAGTCCCAAAAAAAGAATAGACTATCATCTAGCATACAAAATCCATGCAATTATTCTAGATAACAAGAGCCTCAAGATCTCTCCTCATTGTAGTGATCATCAGGGCAGTACAAGGTTGGTTGAAGGCTCCTCCTTGAGCCAACCTTTTGGCATGCTCAAGTTGTTTCCTAATAAGGATAGTATGTGTTCACAAAGAGAAATCTCTAGACCCTAGTGCTTTCATCTCTAAAATTGGACTCACCAACATTTTAGAGTAGCCTCCTTGAGAACTACCTATGCCAACATAACAGAATCACAATAGAAGAAGTTATTTGGAGGCTCCATACAACCATCTACTCCCCCCATTCTTGCATGATCTTTCACCAAAAATAAAAAAGGCTTTTGAGTTGTTCCATTAGCCACTAATTTCACAGCAAAAGACAAGTTTCTTGTATTCTTCAAAGACCCACTATGCCCATCATGCTCAAACATCAATGGCATTGTAAATTATTCCTATTTGATCTTGTACTATGAATCCTTCAAAACATTTAAATAAATTCTTTATTCTTTTTATAAAGACCAAAAGTAAAGTTAATTTTTGTAGCATGGCTCGTGTGGATTATCAAAAACTCAAAATTGTTTACAATAGCATAACCAAAAACAAATTTTGATAGTGAATGTCATAAAACACTTTTCTGTGTAAAATGTGGTACAAGGCTTTAGATTTCAAGTATGCCTTGTTTCGTATTTCAGTCCAGATATTTGAGTTTGCCTTCTCAGTCAACCCGTTATTTTGATTTAGACTTAAAAAGACTGAGGATGGCCAGCCTGTAATCTTAATGTGCCCTTTCTAGGATGATATGTTTTACAATTTCCAAATGCATATTAATACTGACTGAAGAAATAATATTATGTAGGTTTGACTGAAATTGGATCGCTAAACAATATGGATGATGGTAGCCTGGTTAGTCTCAAATTCACTAAAAAAACAAACTTTATGATAACCAAAACCAAATAACTCAAACCAAATCATGAGTGTGGAATTTGAACTACCCCCAAGGCCCAATGAACTAATACAACATGTAGAATGTGCAACAGAAACAAGACTGAGGGTGGTCAACTTGAAATCCTAAAGTATCCAAATGTACCCTCTCTACAAAGACTGAGGGTGGTCAACTTGCAATCCTAATGTACCCTAATGTACCCCATCTATAAAGAGTAAGGGCTATCAACCTGAAATCCTAATGTACTCTCTCTACAATGATGCTTGCTACAATTTCCAAATACACGTCAATATCTATCCAAAAACTACTATTGAGAAAAACTGGTTATTGGGACCATTTTGACCAAAGTGGATGATGCAATCTCGTGCCTCAACTATACTTGATGTGAATGTGTGGAGAATATGATCAAAAAACCATTAAGTTAATTCATTATAGACTCAGTAGTATTAATAATATGTAAGAGGTTTTCCCACTTGTAATTGCTCTGTTGATTAGCACAGTATGCCTTGCTTTGATGGTCTAGATGAGACTAGAGAGTTAATATTGTTTATTGTTATTCCTTAAATTATGAATACCTATGTTCTCTTGGGTGGATTGACAGAGGACTAACTAGAAGACCGACAAGCAAAAACTGAAGGGGCCAGCAAACTCTGGAATCTAATAAAACACAGTCATCGATTGCCATCTGTTGCGCATTTCTAACTGCATAGAACATAGAAACTACATCATTTTTCTCTACACAAATTCTTCTTATCACATAACCTTGTCCTCTAGCAAATATACCATCACCTGGAAATTGCCAAACAATATGTAACAGATAGAAAATAAAATTAGACTCTTATAGAAGAGAGAATAATATTAGAAACAAATAGGCATAAAAACTTATTAAATATGAAGAGTACTTCTGAAATGTTCTAAATATACGGTACCGATTTCCCATCCATTATTTTGACAAATAAATATAACTTTAACATCCATAACTGCTGCAAATTTTAAGGTAGCATGGAAATCTCCCAAGACAAAAAGAGAAAAATGCATCAGTTAGAAGCAATAAACAATTCTAGTTGACATTAGGAACCATGCTAGTAAAAATGTGATGGTTGTGAGTTGAGACTGACCTCACTCATGCCACAATCACCAAAAGGGTTACTTCATAAGATTTCCTCTTCTCCATTTTTAGGGAATCTACTGCTCATATTGAATGAGGAATTTTTGTCCTGGAATATGCACAGGATACATGGAATATAGTAATAACTTGCAAATAGCCCAAAATATTATTAAAAAAATAAACCCAATGAACAACATACCTGATAGGTAAATTTATAAATATAAAATCCATTCAAGTGGAGGATACTCTTAAGCTATAGGGGATGATATATTGAAGCAATTCAATGCATTGAATGCATAATGGATAGGAATTTGGCACCCTTTTCCATAATCAGGACGATTCCCAAAGCACTAGTTTGTAAATTATTGCATTGTGAAACTACACCAAGTACTCTTGGTTCTCGATACTACACACATTAAAAACATAAACCATTTTATTTAAGCTTACTATAGTCTTAAATATTTTGGCATTAGATTCCACCATATACAAAATCCTTCTAGAATAATAATATAGACCTGAAGGTGCGTGTTAATGAAATAATTCATAACCCTGGTGGGGTTCTGGGGTTGGTTTAAAAGTGGTATTCTTATCTATATGAAAATGTTGGAAAACCATAGTGTATAGGAATTTGATAGGCTAGATCTTGCTTCAGAACAACCATACAAGTTAAGATTCCATTCCCAACCAAGGACTTTAGCACTAAATAAGCCAATTAAGATAATTTTTCAGAAAACATTTTTATTCTTAATTTATAAACTAGCACATCTTGATCAAACTATGTACCTGGGAAAAGACCACATCATCGATAATCAAATTTGTTGCTGATGTAATACTGATGCCATATTCTCCATTACTCGTAAGATAGAGAGGAAGTCTATCTTGCCTGTGTGCCTCATAAAATATGGTTTCCATAACTTGAAGAGTTTCCATACTCTTCATACGATTTCAATTCCAAGTTCTTGCTAATATGTCAAACACCAAAATTATGGATATTGATGTCACAGATACACTCACGAATATATATACATTAAATAAGTTCCCCATCAGAGAAATGGAGCTCATTAAATATTAATAAGAACATAGATCATGTGATTGAAGCCATCAATGGAATTATGACTCCCAACCTCATTCAGAACTCTGTAGCAAGGTATAAATTTATTTGAAGACTCATATGTAAATTTCATTCCATAAGGGAGCTTAACTTTCTTGACTTGAATATCCAGAAATAGTCAATTCAGAAAAACAAACTGAAAACAAAAATGTAACAGTAATCATCCATTTTCTATCATTTAAATCTGTAGTTCAGAATAACAATCTACACGGATTTGATTCTCCCTAATTGTCAAAAATGTCTTGATTATGCTGAATTAATGACTAATTTTGAATAAATTGGTTGAAAATTGAGCTTTCTAAATGCATTTTTGAAGTCTCAGGAGCTTTTGAAATGGATTTTTGAAGTCTGAGTCAAACTGCAATAAAGGCATCAGAGGGAAGAGTTTTTATAAAACTCATTTCAAATGAAAATATGCTCAGCCTCATATTGCAATAGATAATAGAACTGTTGATTCTAAATAAGGTTATGTATAACCAATCTTTAATTTTAATGAGATTAAGTAACCATCAAGAAGAGCTTAAACTATAAATGAATTGTATATAAATGAAATTTCAATAATCCCAACATCATTGGACATAGACTGAGGGATGAGGTGCAACCAAATACCCATGGTAATGCACCATAGGGAGGAAAGTAGAGATTCAATTGATAAATAAAGAGAGGTACAAATCGTATTTTATCTATGGGGAGGTGGCTTCCTAAATCCTCTTTCTTCAGTTTTCGATCTTCTCTTCGACTTCTACAAGTCCTTGGCCTTCAACCAACAACATTCCTTGCTTTGGAATGGGTGAAAGAGGGTCAATCACTTAATTTCTCACAATATTTTTTCCACACAGCCTCATAGTTAAAGGTTCTTTCTATAACCAAATAACAAAATGTTGCTCTCCAAAAAATTTTTAATGGATTATCTGAGTGTATATTTCTCCTAGCCCAAGAGAGCTTGGAATATTAAACACCATACATGACCGACTGAGAGTAATTTTAAGAGAATCAAGCCCAAATATATGATATGCATATTCATTGCTAGGGAAATCTACAATATTTTTTATTTTTTTTTCCAGCACAAACCTGAGTGTCAAGGAGAATAAACCACTCAACAGACATCCTCAGTTCAATGCCAACACTACAATGCCTTGACATGGCTCTAATTTCTTCTGACTGCACTGGAAAAGGGGGAAGCACCCCTGCGAGCCACAACTTCAATAAGTATACAATACAAGAAAGATAGTTCTTAGACAAATTTATTAGGAGCATACCCCATCCAAGGATTAAATAAAGTCAAAATGCTTAAAATAAAATAATAGCATTGCACATCTATAACACATGAAACTATAAATAAATGAGAAAATTTTGAAAAACATATAATAAAATAGTAGAATTGAAATTTTTTCATGGAGCAGCACTCTTTCTCATGTGGTTGGAATTTTAACATTGTAGTTGTAGCAACATTAATCAGTTGTTAAACAGTGTCACACCGAGTTTTTCCAAATTAACTATCACTTTATATTGCAGTCAATCTTGTTTATACAGAAGCAGAGCATTTTCTTGATATTATAACACAATATAATTTCCTAGAGTGTCATTTATTTAAAGAAGTAATTCCAGGGATAATTTGATCGAGTGTTGTGCAAGATCAAAATGGGAATACTCTAAACTGTATTCCTCTTAATTTTTTCTAAACCCATGCAACACCCAGAATATCAAAATAAAAGCATGGGGAGAAGATGTAAATCCAGAGGGGGAAGCCATGTCATTTAAATAGATGTGGAAATCACACCTAGCCATTATTGTGCCAACAATTATGCTAATTCCTACCAGCATATCCTCCCAAAAATATTTTTATTATGAACGGAGAAGTGCAGAGAAAAGGCATCATCATACAATGGAGGGGAGGGGGGGGGGCTTCGAAAATGATCACTAATGTAGACTTTATCAAAGCAAACATACAAAAAAATGCACAAATGTCCCTCCATCCTATATGAAAACTTCTAAGGTGCCTCCTTCCGAAATGCTTTAAAGAAAGGCAACCCTATGTCTGATTTGCTGCTTTGGTTACCTACTCACTGCCATGTTAGTTTTGAGGGTTGTCGAGTCTGGGTCACACTATTTTGGAATAAAAACCAGTGACCTTGGTGGCAGCTGGTGATAGGAGAGATTTTTTTAGGCTTGTCCAGTGTGGGCCACACTGGTTTGGATGCAAAACCAATGACCTTGGTGGCGGGTGAAACTGAGGGTATTGATACTCATGAGGTTGAAATCATTGATTTTGGTTGTTCTTTAAAGTTATAATCTTGTTGCATAGGTTCTGCATATTCAATGGAATCAAAACCAGTGAAATTGGTGGGAGATGGTGGTAGTTGAAATGTTTTGAGGCTTGCCTAGTTTGGGCTACACTAGGTTGGAAGCAAAAATCAATGGTATTGGTGGCAACTAGTGGTAGGTGAAACTTAGGGCATTTACACTGAGGGTGAAAAATTCACTGATTTTGGCCCTTTTTAAAGGTCTAATATGCTGCATAGGTCCTGCATATTAAATTTTTGAGTGATAAGGGACATGACGGTTTCTGTAATGCCAGGTAATGGTCGAAAAATTAAAATAGGGTATAGGCTAGATGACTCGGTGTTAAGGATAATCTATATTATTGAAGCAGGGATATGATATGTTTCCCACTCACTCACATTCTCAGAAGGTATATGAGCAAAGGAAGAGAATTATTAGCAAAATCTCAAATTGTGGAAATGTTACATTTTTCCTCTTGTTGTGGAAAAGATTCCCAATAAGCCATGTTAAAGTGCTTTATTTGGTTGGTTTGGTTCTCTATTTTGTAAGGACATAAGTTTTTCCTATATTTTGTAATATTTTTTTCACGATCAAGGATTTTGTTTTGATATGTTAGCGTTAGTGGGAACTTTTTGGAACATTTTTAAAATATTTTTTTAATGTAAAAGATGCACAACATCCAAAAAATGAGTGCAGGATGGTTTCCGGGTTCCAGAAATGTGCTCCAGACCGACCATAAATGAATTTCAAGGATGCATAGAATAAAAGACTACTAAATTAAAAAGTGTTCTATTTTACATCAATTATTTGGAATTAGAACTTTGATTGATCCAATGTTGAGCCATATAGGTGATTCCTTTGAAGTGGCAAAGACACATCAGATGTTCAACTGCCTGATCAAGGTAATAAATATACTGTAAATAAGTGAAGAAACATACATGTACACACATTTGTGTTTTTAACATGTGAACACTTAAGAAAAATATACACTACTGTTGATTAGTTCATATAAACTCTCGTAATTCTGAGTAATCTGACTTAAAATGTGAAATGTTGGTATTACTGAGAAACTTGTTGACTCACTTTTTTGGAATAAATACCCCTGAGTGTTCACTGTGCAAAGAATTTAGATTTGAGTGGGTGTATCTTATGCACCATTTCATTCATTCTGGGTCTGAATCTAGAATTTATATTTGAGTGGGTGTGTTTGATTTACTATTTCATTCATTCTGGGTCCGAATCTAGTTGCATTATGTGGTATGTGGAGGAAAAAGGTTCCATAATGAGAATTATTTATGTTCTAACTTTCACGGTAAACCTTGATTCCCCGTTAATTGGGACTTCAAATTATTTGATGTAGGCTAAGAAATGAGGTGCAGCAAAATACCCAAGGTAAATGCACCACAGGTGCTGGAGATAAATATATTCCTAAGCATGTCAAGGAAGAGGCCTAGAGATGTTGCTTGGCATGGCCTACTGAAATCTCATAATAAGAGCCACATTGACTTTAATTACTTAGAAAATACTATCCAAGTTGAGCTCTGAGATTTAGCTCTTACTAATCTTAGCACCACAAAGTCAGACGGTAAAGCTATAGGTGTTGGTGAGGATAATAACAGAAAATAAGTGTATGATGTCAATTCAAATAATAATAAGTCCAATGGTCTCATTACAACAAAGAAACCTTCTCAATAAAATTCTCTCATGAAGATAAAGGATAAAATATCCAAAGTAAATTTTGCAAATGTGGAAGAAAAGGAAATTAAGAGCATCAATGAGAGTTACATTGGTGCTTATAGTCGGTTTGCAATTCACAAGGAAATTCTTAGTGATAAAGTACAGATGGATGCATATAAGGGAGATATTTTGAACAATAATTCTCTTTTTAAGTGAGTTGTGGTTATGGATGTTGGATGTAGAACATATATTTTATGTTTATTTGCAACTCAGGCAGGAGCTGCAAAAGTAACTGCAGTCGAAGCAAGTGAGAAGATAACATCTGTAGCTTGTGAGGTTGCAAAAGAAAATAAAATTCTCAAAGAAGAAAGTGAGAATGCCAAAATTCAGAACTCGCGTGGAGTTATTACTATATTCCACAACATGATAGGAGATATTGATAAATGCATGGCAATTCAAGTCAAAGTGTAGATGAGATAGTGAGTGAGTGGATGGGATACTACCTGTTTTATGAATCATTGCTCAGCTCATTTATTTGTGTTTTTCATCATTGGTTGAAACCTGGTCGATCAATCCTTTCGGACATAGCTAAGATGTATGTGGTTGGTGTTGGAAAAGGTGGAACTAGTCTATCATTTTGGGAAATGTATATGGATTTAACATGTCTTGTATTTGTAAGGAAGTGGTTGAAGATGTTTGTCAACAGACAATAGATGATGTTGTGGATAGCATGGATATAGTGACAGAGACTTTTGTCTTACATACATTTAATATTACGACGATAAAAGCAATCCCGTTGATTCCCTTAATGCAGGAACATAGTAAAATAATATTACGATTTTGTAACTCTAGAAAATTAGAGTGATGTTTTTGGTGTAAATTTGAAATAAAATTTGCAATATTATGACAAGTGGATTTTTAAAGCCTCCTTACCATTTGATTTTATGGAACAAGTGCTGCTCTGAAACATGTTCGAATCTGGGCTGCCTGGAACTATGCCATTCAAGATTCAATATTAAGATGAAAAGGCTACTACATCATTAAAATATTGAGTAATTGAAGATAAAATATATGAAACCCCGAGAAAGCCCTAAAATTCACTTGAAATCTCTGACCACATGGAATTCCCTTAAATTCAGTCAAATTTTAGCATTCAGGGTCATGACCACTGCCCTATTCTTCTACTTCACGAATTCCTCGCATTTCTAGTACCAAAAAAGCCATAGAATTTAGCAGTTTTTTCCAACATTTTAAAAATCAAGCCAAGGGAAATGTAGGGCTTACTAACCTTCTTTGCGGCCTCAATGTCAAACTCGACAATAGTATAAATCCTGACAAAGACATCGTTGCCGAAGATCTGATTTTTCCTCTGTTTGTCAATATCGTGCCTTCATACTTATTGCAGATGGCGTCCACCCATGTGGGAATGTTGATGATTCTCATCTTCATAGTGATCAGATATGATGTGCTCGATGCTTGGTATTTCAGATCTGCATTTTCCCTCATAATTATAACCGAATGCCTTATTATTATAAATATCTTGCAATCGATCTCGTTGGCTGTTATTTTGGATCTTCGTTTTCCTTCGGAATTCCTTCCCAGAGACAGAGAAAACAAGGATTCTAATCGAAGGCCTTATTTCAAATCTCTTGCAATCGATCTTAATTGGATTGATTAAACAAATTTTACTAAAATATTGATTAAACAAATTTGACTAAAATAATGACTAAACAACTAGATGTAGATTTCTAGACTATCACCCTTCAAAATTTGTGAGTGGCCCAACTTGGAAGTGAAATTGAGCTGGTTGAAATTTAAACTCTTGTAGTAATTATTTATGGGAATTTGGAATTGTACATTTTATAAATTTTTGGTAGTCCAAAGGATTTTTGTGTTCATTTATTTATTCACAAATTTTTCACAGTTTATGTTTTTTAAAATAATGTAATGTTATTTTAGTATGGTTTCTAGTAGAATGATGTAATGTTATTTTTGTATGGTTTTTAGTGTTGTTAGAAATGAAGATAAACTAATGGTGTATACATTTAACATTTCATTATATTACCTATAATTATATTAGTGTTATGTTAATTCATCCTTTACCTATAATTTTTTCTTATTATTTTTTCACTATTGTGGTTGATGTGTGTAACTATAGGCTCATTATCTTCTTTTCAAATGTTAGTGGACTAGGTTATTCTAACATGTGATGAACGAATGGATTGAATGTATGAATTATATTTCTTTATGTGAGTATTATAAAATACAACATGTTTAGTGTTCCTCTTGCATGGAAATCCATTCTCCTTTGTGTGGTGGATAGGTTATTCATTTGCTCAAGATTCGCAAACTATGCTTGAGGGACTCCAAGTGAACACCTCATATGTCTTCTTCAAGGTCCAACATAGGACATCAAGAAATTGGAATTGTACTCAACATGCCCTTTCCTTTGTAGAGTGGGAAGCCCTTTACTGTTGCTTTACTTCTCCCTACACTCTTTACTAATTATTATGCTCGATGCTAAGTGTAGGCCTTTGCCTTGATCTTCACTAAGCACAATGCTTCATCTTTTCATCAAGCACATTCACCAAGTAAAGAAACACAATGCTTCATCTTTTCATTAAGCATATTCACCAAGTAAAGCCACTTTGATCACTAGCTCTACATTTCAGAAAAATTAGACTTCCCTTTAATTCACTCTGCTTGATAATGTATCTTTATTTTCTTAGTGATATTGTACTTAACTATAATTTTCATGTAATTATGAAATGAAATGAACAATAGGATGAAAGATGTGGTTGAGATACTCCATTATATGCAATATGTTTTACAATTATGAAAATATGAAATAAACATTGTTGATCCATTTATTGAATCAGATGACATCTTAGTGCCTGAATTTGTCTCCTACATTTAAGGCCCTGATTTCAAGAGGATTCATTGTCCATTGGTCTATTCCTCAATAACAACTCATGAAAAGAAATAATATTCAATGACCTTTGCCTTTGTTAGCATCAATGGACCCTAAATTTGTATCAAATTCTTGTGATATTAAAATCCTTAATGAAAAATAAAAATGAATTATTTATTTCCCTCGTATATGTGGTGAAATACCCTAGGTTCAAGTAAATCATAGACAAAGGTGTGAGCCCCAAAAGTGATAACACATGATAGATAGTTCCAAGGCATGTTATGCATGCCAATACATGTCAATTCCTAAGGAATGTCAATATGTGCTAGGTGTTAGGGTGTGGCACCAACGCATGCTAGGGAGTGTCAAGGAAACACAACAAAGCACCAATTTCAATTGCATGTAAATGAATTAATAAGAGTGTGTGATACAAAGTGTTAGAAATTTCCAAGTGTGTTAAGGAGGGAGTGACAAGGTATGCTAGGTAGTTCCAAGGCATGTTAGAGTGCTGGGGAATCATGCCAAGATGTACAAAGTGCCAAGGTGTCCCAATGTGTGTTAATGGGTGTTAGTGAATTCTAAGAAAACTTAGGGGATCACTAGGTCAAAATGCATGCAAATGAATGAATAATAGTGTGTGACAGAGAGTTTTAGTGAGGTCTAGGTGTGATAAGGAATGAGTGACATGGTATTCTAGGCAATGCTGAGGCATGCTAGAGTGTCAGGGAAACATGCGACCAAGATGTGCCAAGTGCCAAGGTGTGCCAACAGGTGCTAAGAATTTTTAGGGAGTGAAATGGAAACACAAGTTCAGAATAAGACTTGCAGGAGGCAAACCTATTGTTGTGATAAGGCATGGAAAAGGAAGTTTCAAAGAAAGGGAGACTTCGGGTTGGGAACAACATTTTTTTTCCAATGACTTGGTTCGGTTCCCAAGTAAAAAAAAAGGCTATCTATGAGGGCATGACACCTAGGGAGTGCCAAGGTGTTCCAAAGAATGATAGGAATTACTAAAACATTATATATAGTTCGAAGGCATGTTAAGCATACAAGACATTCCAAGTGCTAAGGCATGCCAAGATGTGCCAAGCACCAGGGTGTGGCACCAACACATTCTAGGTTGTGTTAGGTCCAAGTGTCAAGGAAACATAAGGGAGCGCTAGTTTTAAATGTATGAAAATGAATGAATAAGAGTCTAATGGGGAGTGTCAGCGAGTTCTAGGTGTGTTAGGGAGTGATAAAGCATGCTATGGAATGCAAAGGATGCTAACACATGACACATAGTGTCAAGGGAGTGTTAGACGTGCTAGGTGTTATGGCACATCAAGATGTAAACTATGTTGCTTGGTTGTTTTACGACCACGATTGAATGTGAGACTTGTATTCGTAACTTGTTAAGTTGTCTGATTTTATATTCAACATTAGTAAGCTAACATGAGTTATAGGAAGTTCTTAGATGAACATGGAATAGTCTAGTTGTAGTAATTGTAACTTGGTCAAGTTGTTATGGTCAAGGTAGGATTTGGTTGGATTCCCAAGTTACAAAAAAAGTAAGCGTAGTTGTGAGGGCATCATAGCTAAGGAATGTTAGAGCATTCCAAGATACTAAAATGTGTGCTAAAAAATGCTAGATTGTTTCAATGCATATCGAGGAGTTTTTGGGAGTGTTGGGGCATCACAAGGGAGAACTAGTTCAAAGTGCAAGGAAATTAATGAATAAGAGTGTGTGTTAGGGAGTGTCAGCGAATTCCAGGTGTATAGAGGAAAAAGTGTGTTAGGATAATTTTAGAATAGGACTTGTAGGAGGCAAGAATATGATTACAATAAGGGTTTGGACAAAAGTAGATTCAGAAAAATGCATACTTTGGTATAGGAACAACACTATTTTTTCAATGTCTTGGTTGGGTTCCCAAATCACAAAAAAAAGTAAGGATGTCTATAAGGGCATGCCGACTAGAAGTTTGCCAAGGAATTCTAAGAAGTGATAACACATGCTATATAGTTCCAAGGCATGTTATGCATGCCAATACATGTCAAGCCCTAAGGAATGTGAATATGTGGCAGGTGTTAGGGTGTGGCACCAACGCATGCTAAGGAGTGTTAGTGAAATATAAGAGAGCACCAAATTCAATTGCATGGAAATGAATGAATAAGAGTATGCGATACAGAGTGTTAGCGAGTTGCAATTGTGTTAAGGAGGGAGTGACAAGGTATTATAGGTATTTCCAAGGCATGTTAGAGTGCTAGGGAAGCATGCTAAGATGTACGAAGTGCCAAGGTGTCCCAGTGTGTGTTAAGGGGTGTTATGGAATTCTAAGGAAAATCACGGGATCACTAGGTCAAAATGCATGGAAATTAATGAATAATAGTATGTGATAGGGAGTGTTAGTGAGTTCTAGGTGTGCTAAGGAAGGGGTGGCATGGTATTCTAGGTAGTGCTAACGCATGCTAGAGTGTGAGGGCAACATGCGACCAAGATGTGCCAGGTGCCAAGGTGTGCCAACAGGTGATAAGAAGTTTTAGGGAGTGAAAGGGAAATACAAGGGATAACTGTGTCAAATTAATGCATGGAAATGAATGAATAATAATTTATGACAAGAAGTGTTAGTGAGTTTTGGGTATGCTAAGGAGGGAGTGACAAGGTATGCTAGGCAGTGTTAAGGTCTGCTAGAGGTTGGGAAAACATGCCAATATGTTCTAAGTTTCAAGTTTATGAGTTATGAGTGTACGATTCAACGAATTATGGCTTGGGGGTTTAGGGGATAGGGAATTCAGTAGTTATGGGTTAAGGGCTTATGGGTTGTGATAATGGGGCCTCTAATCCCCTTATCACCATTTTTGGGGTTACCCTATCAATTGCTCTTTTTTCCTTCCCTTTAGGCCCCCTATCCCCTAGGACATTAGGTCCAAAGCCCCCTTCAAAGGATTTAAAAACATCCTCAACCTAGGTTCCCTCAAATTTAAAAGGAATTACTTTAAATATCCCTTTACGAATCCATACCCAACAATAGAGATTTTAGAAGACATTCTAAGTGTTATCTTGAAAGAGAAGAACCAAATTTTTTTGGTTCCAATATTCAGGGTGGAACCATGGGAGCCATCAAAGAGCATGGAACATGTTGATGGTGTTGGATCTTGCCAACATGCAGGGGGTCTCCCCAATATGAAGTACCAATTAGACCTCACACCATTTGGGTTGGAAGCCTCATCCGCAAATGTGACTCAGTTTCCATGTTGTTAAAGATTTTCCTTGGATGTAGTTCTTAGTATGTTGAACTATGTTTGGTTGTTCTTAGATGTTGTAACAATGTGTTTATACATCACCTCTATTTTAGAATACAAGTTTTATAATATACAAAACCCCTCGATTCTCCAACATGGTATTGAAACTAATGGTTTGAGATGTAGCATGTTGCCTACAAGTCTTATGCAAGCTGTAGATGCTCTTAAAAAGTCAATTTTTTTAATGGACTGGTTAGAGGTTTCTAATTGCAAAATAAATATAGGATCAAATCAGTGGGTCAACATTATGAGTTTCAAGCTAGATCTTATAGATTTTAATGGACACAATTATGAATTTGGGCACAAGATATGGGAACATTGTTGAAAAGTGAAGAGTTATAGGACTTTAAGAAAATTGTGGTTCTTATCCAAGGGATAACTAATAAAAAATTTTCATCAACATGAAGAAGGATGAGGCACTAGGAGTCATAATGTTGAAAAATGTAACTAGGTTCGGTCTTCGTTATTAATTTATTTTTCAAAAGAACTTATTATTATTATTAAATGACTTATTAAAGTATGGGTTTCATGCTTTAGTCATATTTAGATTAAGGTCCCAATTTTGGACTTCTAGGTTAGTTGTTACAGATTTAAATTGATACAATTTTTGGGCTTTTAAATCATGTAACTGTAGGTTGTCAAAAGGCTCCTCCATCAAGTCATCTTCTTCAATTTTATCATCTTTGAAATCTACTTCAAAGAAAACCCTCAAGTCAGGTGATACAATTCATCAAAGTTGCCTCCTTAAGTCGGCCTTAGTTAGTATTCAAGTGAGCTCAAATCAAGACACAACACTTTACACTGTCATCTCATCTCAATAACTATGGGAAATAATTATATATACAGGGGTATATTTTCTCATTTCTACCAAAAACATTTGGACATATTTGAATTTTTAGACCATAGATACAGTTCAGATCATGATCATAGGTTCCATGTTGGGGGATAAGGTCTCGAACCTGTTACAGAATTCAGGCAACCATCTATGCTATGATTCAAGTAGCTTGCATGCTATGATGTTACAGAAAAATATGAATGCCTCAGTGTCAACAAAGATCTACCACAAAATCAGTGCTATGATATCATACTCAATGCTATGAACTTCCTCGATGATCTCAATTATGATGCTCAATTTTATGATGACGCTCGATGTTCTCAGTAATGATGCTCGGTGCTATGTTGTTATCTCAAACTTGGTCAAGTTAATGAGGATGGAATTTAGGTGAACTTAAAGGAGATCTCGGTGTCATGGAGATCTCAGCGCTATCACAGTGAAGGGATGAATTGATGGAGGAAGTCTATAGTCTAAAGGTCTCGGTCGTCTTATCTTAAGTCTACTGAAGGAAGAATTTTGACCAGGTTTTCTCTAAAGAGTCGGGTTTTTCCCTAGCATGTGTCTACATATTGTTTCTTCTTATATTTTTTCATTCGCATTACTCTTGATGATAAGAAAAGATAAATTTAAAGAAAAAATAAAAATAACAAAACATGACAAGATAATGTCATGATAAGAGAAATTGTTTAACTACCATCTCCTTAATTTCTCTTACACATAACAACTTCCATCTCAAGGTGGATTCAATGTCATATAATCCATATAAACTACTCATATCATCAATACTCTTTAGTATATCAAAGAACTATAAATTGATTCTTATTTTCCCCTAACACCCTACAAACCCTATATTCTCCTTTCAAACCTTAGCCTTTATAACAAAAGCAACAAAATTCCTACATAATTTACAATGTCATAAATTTGAGAATTCCACCAATTCAGTGACACTTCAAACAAATTTTTAGAAAAAAAATATGCCCAGCTCAAAAGACTCCATGTGTGGCATTCATCACCATGGTTTCACTCTCTAGTAAATATTTTTTGGTGGAGTCACTAATATAATTTATTTTGATCCCTCTCCATCGATTTCTCTCAAGGAATTGATTATGTTGGGCTATAGCTTACACAATCTTTCTAGTGGCCCTGTGGTTCAATGAAACACACCTACAACATGTCATCCATAGAGAACACAAAGTAAATGGTTCAGTACCTCTCATAGTACATTAGCACTCTCACCCAGTCAATTAGCACACCATAGACCAACATGCCTTCCCTCATTGCGCAAGTTGGCCTTTATTTTGAGAAGATTAAGAGTTGGAGGGTAAGCATGAAGAGTGTGTCATTTTCTCAAGAAGAGTATCTCATAAGGATAAGCACTTTAATGAGAAATACAATCAAAATATTTACCACTCACTTCTTACCATTCCCACACCATTAATAAAACCCTAAAAATGTCATTCTTAAAATCTCTTGTTTAGTTTCCTAATGTCATTCAAGTAGAATCTCACAATTACTTATGTTATTAATGGTGCGGTCATTTTTTTTATTATCTTAATGGAACTCTTCCTAGGCATGAACCTCATCAAACATATATAATCAAGTCAAAATGAATGGAAATGAATGAAGAAGAGGGTGTGTTGGGGAGTGCTAGCGAGTGTTAGGTGTGCCAAGGGGGGAGATACAACGCATGCTATTGAACTATAGGGCATGTCAAGAAATGCCAGGGTGTGCTAACATGTGCCAGATAGTGCTAAGAAATGCCAATGCATGCTAAAAATTCCAAGACATTTCATGTGTTAAGGCATGAAAATATCTGTAAGGTGTTAGGGTATGTGAACACATGTCAAGGAGTGTCAGGTGACAAAAGGGAACACCAAGTTAAAATGAAAATAAATGAACACATATGAGGGTTAATAATTCATAAATTTACATTTTCAATATGGGCATGGTAGGCATACCAACACTAGTGCCAATACATGCCAAGGGCCAAGTGCTAGCGTGTCTTAAGTGCCAAATCATCCTCTATTACTTCTCTCTTAATTGTGAATAATTGATCTCAAATAAATTTTATCTTAAACCATGCCAAGGCATTCCAGGCCATCCAAGCACATGCTAAGAATTTTCAAGTGCCTATATACTTCTATTATAATTTCTTTAGAACAAACCAGATCCACTGATAGAAAAAAAGACAACTCTTTCCTCCATAAGAGAATCGGCCTATCTCATATTGATCCATAGATTCTAGTCATTTCTTTGACTGAATCTTGACCTGAAATTTAGATCTTTATGACCCTCAAACTACGGTTACCTTAGTAAATATTACACCTATGACTACTTCTATTCTGGCGCAAAATTCTAGTGTAGACCATCCTCCATTTGTGTTGGTATTTATCACAAACCATGCAATCTAGTAACCACCACAAGGTAGGGTATCAACCCTCTCTACTATTTCAAAATTTGACACGGAATTCACATAGAAACACCACTAAAATCACATGCCCAAATTCTCATCAGTCGCCTCCCCTGAGCTTTATCTGCCCTAAGAGAACCAAAAATATGGCATCCTACTTGCTATCTCAAACCCATTAATGTATGTGCCATTCTTGTGAACCCTCACATGATGATCTTACTCTTAGTGGATGATCATGCCCTCCCTTTAGCAACACTTACTCAGGCCTCTAACTCGACATACTTTAGGACTAAATCTCTCCTAGACTCCTTCATAAAATGAGCTCCTTCTCACTTGATTTTATTGCCTTCATATTAAGGCCTCCTTAAATAGCTTTTCCTAGCTAGGCCTCTTAAGAACGCTCTAGAACTTATGAAATTTATCTACTTAGACCTTATGAAATATTATTTTTCTGTTTAATTTTATTGTATATTTTAAACCTCGTATTGGGTCCAAAGTCCCTTCTCTTGGGTTAGTTTCCCACAATGCCTTTTGTGGTCAAAATCACACAAATCCATCTCACTAGGCTTGTGGAGTACCTCCCAAGCTACACAATTCAACAACACAGTCTTGTTGTAGTAATCGTAACTTGGTCAAACTCCTATAGTCAAGTGAGGACTTGAATGGGTTCCCAAGTTGAAAATTAAATAAGGGTAGTTGTGAGGGCATGATACCTAGGAAGAGTTAGGGCACGCCAAGGAATGAAAAGGCGTGCTAACAGATGCTGGAAAATGTCAATGCATTTTGAGGAGTGCTAAGGAGTGTTGAGGCATCACAAGGGAGAACTAGGTCAAAATGCATGGAAATGAACAAATAAGAGTGTGTTCCACGGAGTGTCACTGAATTCAAGTGTGCCAAGGATAAAGTGTGTTAGAAAAAATTCATAATAGGATTTGTAAGAGGCTAGCCTATGATTGCAATAAGGCGCTCGACAAAGCGCTTTTAAACAATGGGAGACTTTGTGTTGGGCACAACATTTTTTTTCCTTTATCTATTATTTTTATATGACATGTGGCACACTTTGGCTGAATGCTTATGTTTTAAACTATTTTAGACAATTCCATATTGTAAATTGTTGTGTATCAATTTTAGGGAACTTGACTTGTGCTGACATATGTCTTGTGTGTCTTGTGTATCTTATGGTTCTTGCAAACTCTTAGTTAATGATCTACTATTTATATGAACTGGAAATACATGTGAAATATTTCCTATGTAAGCTATGTTTTTTAGTTGTTTTATGGCCATGGCTAGATGTGATCCTTGTCTTGGTAAGTTCTTAGGTGAGAAAATTTCAGCTTGGACATTACTAGCCTAAGATGAGGTGTAGGAAGTTCTTAGGTGAAAAAGGCACAATCTACTTGTAGTATGTGAAATTGATCAAGTTGTTATGGCTGAAGTAGACCAATGTCACATGAAATAGAGTAGCTAAGGACTTGATTGCATTCCCAAGTCGTGACAAAATGTAAGGCTATTTGTGAGGGCATGAGTGCCAAGATATGTTAGGGAATGCTAACATGTGCTAGATAGTTCGAAGGCATGTCAAAAATGAAAAGATGTGTCAAGTGCTAAGGCATGCCAAGTTTTGCAATGGTGTGACAGTACATGTTAGGGACTATCAAGGCAACAAAAAGGAGAAACAAGTTAAAATACAAGAAAATGAACACATCATAGGGTTAATAAGTCATCAATTTAGATTTTCCAATAGGGGCATGTTATGCACAACAACACTAGGTGGAAATGAGTGTCATGTGAAAAGTTTTAGTGCATTCTAAGTGCAAAATCATCCCTTATTACTTATCTTCTACTTTTCAATAACTGATCTCAATTAACTTCAATATTAAACCATGCGAAGGCATACTATGGCATATTAATGAATGCGAGACATGAAAATGATCATGGCCTCTTTAGGAATAAATTTCTTTTCATCCCCTTGATCAAATGAGCTCCTTCTCACTTGATGGTATTTCCTTCATCTTAAGGACTGCTTAAATAGTTTTTCCTAGACCTCCTAGCAACCCTCTCGATCAAATTATAGGTTTTATTCACTTAGACCTTAGGAAACATTAATTTTCCTTTTTTATTTTCTTTTATATTGTAAACCCTATCTTGGGTCCAAAATCCCTTTGCTTGGCTTATATTCCCACAAATCCTTTTGTGACCAACCTCACACAAATCCATCTCACTAGGCTTGTGGAGTACCTCCCAAGCTACACAGTTCAGCAACATAGTCTATTTGTAGTAACTATAACTTGGTCAAGCTCTTGTAGTCAAGCGAGGGCTTGGTTGGTTTCCCAAGTTTAAAATTAAGTAAGGGTAGTTGTGAGGGCATGATAGCTAGGGAGGGTCAGGGCATGAAAAGGAATGAAAAGGCATGCTAAAACATGTTGGAAAAAATCAATTCATGTTGAACTAGAGTGTTAGGGGCATATCAAGGGATAACTAGGTCAAAATGCATAGAAATGAAATAATAAGAGTGTGTGCTAGGAAGTGTTAGTGAATTCAAGTGTACTAAGGAAAAAGTGTGTTAGGATAATTTTATAATAGGATTTATAGGAGGCAAGCCTACAATTGTTATAAGGGACTCGACATAGTAGTTTTAGACAAAAGGAGATCACTTTGTCCTAGGCACAACATTATTTTTCCTTTAGTTATTTTTTTTTTATGAGATGTGTCACACTTTAACTACATGCTCATGTTTTAAACTATTCTATATATTTGCATATTGTATCTTGTTGTGTATAAGTTTTGGGGCAATCAGCTTGTGTCAGCCTATATCTTGTGTGCCTTGTGAATATTGTGGTTCTTGTAAACCCTCAGTTAATGTTCTATTGTTTATATGAACTGAACATACATGTGAAATATTGTCTGTGAAAGCTATGTTGCTTAGTTGTTTTATGGCCATGGCTAGATCATGTGATCCTTGTCATGGTAAATAGTTAAGTGGGACAAGTTGAGCTTGGAAATGAGTGGCATAATATGAGTTATAGTCAGTTTTGAGGTGAACAAGGCACAATCTACTTGTATTAGGTGCAATTGGTCAAGTTTTTGTCGTTAAAGCAGGCCAATGTTTTCACATGAACTGCTGTATCTGAGGACTTGATTCGTTTCCCAAGTCATGAAAAAATGTAAAGGCCAATTGTGAGGACATGAGGGCCAAGGCGTGCTACAGAATGTTAAGATGTGCCAAATAGTGCGACGGAATGTCAAACATGAGAAGATGTGCCAAGTGATAAGGCATGCCAAGATGTGAAAGGGTGTGTTAATGTGTGTCAGGGACTGCTAAGGAAACAAAAGGGAGAAACAAGTTAAACTACAAGGAAATTGACACATAAGATGGTTAATAAGTCATCAATTTACCTTTTTCTAAAAGGGGCATGCTAGGCACACCAACACTAGGTGCCAAGTGAAAATTCATAGTGCATTCTAAGTGTGAAGTCTTCCTTTGTTGCTTCTAATGTACTTTCCAAAAATTGATCTCAAATAAATTTAATATTAAACCATGCCAAATCATGCCAAGGCATCTCAACGTGTTCCATACATGCTAATACTTTCCAAGCACTAACACATGCCAAGTGCCAATATGTGTCAGGGAGTGTTATGCATGCTACGAAGTGGAATCACATGTTAAAGAGTGCTAAGGAGTGCTAGAGAGTGCTAATGCATGTTGAGGAGTTTTAAGGAGTACTAGAACAAAACACTAAGGGAGAAATAGGTCAAAATTCATGGAAGTTAATGAATATGAGGAACATATACTAGGGACTAGTGTTAATGAGTGCTAGTTTTCACGCCAAGGAGGGAGTGACAAGGTATGCTAAGCATTGGTAATGCATGCTAGGGAATATCAAGGCATGTAAAGAAGTGCCAAAGTGTGCTAGGGAGTTCTAGGGTGTGCTAATTATATCTGCCAAATAGTGCCAAGATATGCCAATACATGCCAGGTGCTAAGGATGTGTAGGGTGCCAGGGTATGTCAATATGTGTCAAGAAGTGCGAAGGCAACAAAAGGAATAACCAAGCTAAAATTTAAGGAAATGAAAACATAAGAGGGTTAATAAGTCAAGACTTTATCTTTTTCAAAAGGGGCATGCTAGTCACACTAATAATAGGTCCCATTACATGCCAAGTGGCATTGTGTGCCAAGTGCTAATGTGTGTCAATGCATTCAACCAAGTTGTTCCAGGGCATGCTAGGGACTACATGCATGCCAACACATGCTAGGAGAGTTCCATGTTGTGCTAGCACATGCCACCATGTGCTTGGGCGTCAATTTCATGACAAGATGAGCTAGGTAAAAATATGTTCGAAGACATGTGAGGGGCTAAGAAATGTTAGTGTGTGACAAAGAATTAATTTTAGGTGTTCTCGGATTGTTGAGGAGTGGTAGGACCCATTAATAGAATTTTCAAAGCTTGATTATGTATTAAATAATATATTTCCTACACACACTAATGGAACTTTATCTAAAGGGAATTTGATAGATAATAAACTTAATAGATATGAATCATGTGTTGACTCATATGTAAACTCTATTCGACTAGTGATTACTTTAGGGAAATGATACACACTAATTACTTAAAAAATTGACCGATTCTAATCACTATGGCCTTGGAAATATCATAAAAAATACTCAACAATAATGGTCTTAAATCGTTATATTTTGAAAAAAAATATACTAACAGGCATATAGCGTCATCAAAAACTCATTGGAATGATCAATGGTGACGAGCATTTTTTGACTGTCACCAAAAGTAACAAAAACAACATTGTTGAGGGTCATTAAAAGTTCGTCACTATAAGTGTCACCAAACAGATAATTAGTGATCGGCCTTTAAAGACCCTCACCAAAAGTGTCATTGAAAATGGCTTTGGTGATGAACCTTAAAGGACCATCACTATATACACTTATTGTGTAACTTTTATAAGGACTGTCACCATATGTGACATTGGCAATGGACCTTAAAGTATGAGGGGTTTCCGCAGTGAATTATACTAGATATCATTTTATGGATTTAACTGCGTTAATTTAGTCATTCATCTATGACCATTTCCATGAGAGGTAGTCTTAACTGACTAATTTCTCATGATTTTTGAATAGTCCACTTAGCACTCATTGCATCGGGTGATGCTCACAGGGGTGAAGAAGTGGATTGTTCCAGTGAAATGAATCACATAGCATCAATCAAGATTTCGGGCCAGATCGCACTGTGACTTCTCGAGGTTACATCCTGTAATTCTCTGGCTCAAGCGCGCTTAACTATGGAGTTTTCCCCACAATCAAGCCCACTTAGCTTTCTACCCCATTTGCAAAACCTTAGCAACTATTTTTCCTCATGACCATTCAAGAAGAGATCCCTTTACTCTTAGTATTTTAAATATGAGGGGTTTCCTTAGTGTGTTATACTAGATATCATTTTAGGTATTTAACTGCGTGAATTTAGTCATTCATATATGACCATTTCCATGAGAGGTAGTCACAACTGACTAATTTCTCAAGATTTTTGAATAGTCCACTTAGCACTCATTGCCTCGGGTGATGCAATGAGTGCTAAGTGGACTATTAAAAAATCATGAGAAATTAGTCAGTTACGACTACCTCTCATGGAAATGGTCATAGATGAATGACTAAATTAACGCAGTTAAATCCCTAAAATGATATCTAGTATAACGCACTGCGGAAACGCCTCATACCTAAAATACTAAGAGTAAGGGGATCTCTTCTTGAATGGTTCATGAGGCACAATAGTTGCTAAGGTTTTGTAAATGGGGTAGCAAGCTAAGTGCGCTTGATTGTGGGGAAAACTCCACAGTTAAGTGCACTTGAGCCAGAGGAGTTCTGGGATGGGTGACCTTCCGGGAAGTCCTGGTTACCGGGTGCAAGCCCCGGAAGTGCTGACTGATGCTATGTGGTTCATTTCACTAGTTGCAATCCCACTTCTTCACCCCTGTGAGAATCACCCGATGCAATGAGTGCTAAGTGGACTATTCAAAAATCATGAGAAATTATTCAGTTATGACTACCTCTCATGGAAATGGTCATAGATGAATGACTAAATTAACGCAGTTAAATCCCTAAAATGATATCTAGTGTAACGCACTGCGGAAACCCCTCATACTTAAAATACTAAGAGTAAAGGGATCTCTTCTTGAATGGTTCATGAGGCACAATAGTTGATAATGTTTTGAAAATGGGGTAGCAAGCTAAGTGGGCTTGATTGTGGGGAAAACTCCACATTTAAGCGCGCTTGAGACAGAGGAGTTCTGGGATGGGTGACCTCTCGGGAAGTCCTGGTTAATAGGTGCAAGCCCCGGAAGTGCTGATTGATGCTATGTGATTCATTTCACTAGTTTCAATCCCACTTCTTCACCGCTGGGAGCATCACCCGATGTAATGAGTGCTAAGTGGACTTTTCAAAAATCATGAGAAATTAGTCAGTTATGACTACCTCTCATGGAAATGGTCATAGATGAATGACTAAATTAACGTAGTTAAATCCATAAAATGGTATCTAGTATAACGCACTGCGGAAACCCCTCATACTTAAAATACTAAGAGTAAAGGGATCTCTTCTTGAATTTTTCATCAGGCACAATAGTTGCTAAGGTTTTGCAAATGGGGTAGCAAGCTAAGTGGGCTTGATTGTGGGGAAAAATCCACAGTTAAGCGTGCTTGAGCCAGAGGAGTTCTGGGATGGGTGACCTCCTGAGAATTCTTGGTTACCACGTGCAAGACCCGGAAGTGTTGATTGATGCTATGTGATTCATTTCACTAGTTTCAATCCCACTTCTTCACCCCTGTGAGCATCACCCAATGCAATGAGTGCTAAGTGGACTATTCAAAAATCATGAGAAATTAGTCAGTTACGACTACCTCTCATGGAAATGGTCATAGATGAATGACTAAATTAACGCAGTTAAATCCCTAAAATGATATCTAGTATAACGCACTGCGGAAACCCCTCATACTTAAAATAATAAGAGTAAAGGGATCTCTTCTTGAATGGTTCATGAGGCACAATAGTTGCTAAGGTTTTGCAAATGGGATAGCAAGCTAAGTGGGCTTGATTGTGGGGAAAACTCCATAGTTAAGCGCGCTTGAGCCAGAGGAGTTATGGGATGGGTGACCTCCCGGGAAGTCCTGGTTACTAGGTGCAAGCCTCGGAAGTGCTGATTGATGCTATGTGATTCCTTTCACTAGTTTCAATCCCACTTCTTCACCCCTGTGAGCATCACCCGATGCAATGAGTGCTAAGTGGACTATCCAAAAATCATGAGAAATTAATCAATTACGACTACCTCTCATGGAAATGGTCATAGATGAACGACTAAATTAACACAGTTAAATCCTTCCTAAAATGATATCTTGGACCTTAAAGGTCCATCACAAGCATGACCCTCACCAATGTCCTTTTTTCTTGTAGTGATAATAATGTATTAGGACATGCTCCTTTAACTTGCAAATAGTATGGTCGAAATGTGGATCTCATGACTCTTCATGATTAATGCTTCTAGAAATGGAACATATTTTAATGGATTAGGACATAATTTAATGTATTAGGACATGCTCCTTTAGGCTTGGTGGAATTACCTTTGCTTTTTATTTCTCTCTTACACACATATATATATGAAGAGATGATCCCATTTCTGTTTTTATTCATAGATCAAATGCCATTTAAATACAAGATTTATCATAATGTACAATGATTCATTCCATATTATTCATAAAAATTTTCATTAAAAAATGAACCCTTTAAATGATGAACCTAGTTAATGCTTCTTCGTCATGAAGATGACTACTTGATCTTTCAATTTGAATTTGATGATGGTCCTTTGTTATCTTTCTTGACTACTTCAAATTATTGACACAATCATATGCTTCTTTTTATAATTTTTATTCCTTCCTTATATTGTATTCTCCCCCTTAGATATTGTGTACTCTCCCACATAGATATTGCACTCAATTTTGATGGTCCTTTGTTATATTTCTTGACTACTTTAAATTATCAAATTATTGACACAATCATAGAGATATTGCACTCAATTTTGATGGTCCTTTGTTATCTTTCTTGACTACTTATTATTGACACAATCATATGCCTTTTGTTACTCTTTTTATTCCTTCCTTATATCTATTCTCCCCTTATATATTGTGTACTCTCCCACATAGATATTGCACTCAATTTCATAGGCTTTTATTTTGAAGTCAAATATATTGTATTCTCCCCCTTAGATATTGTGTACTCTCCCACATAGATATTGCACTCAATTTCATAGGCTCTTCTTTTGAAGTCAAATAAGTGACAATAATTTACAAGAACTATCACTAATTTGTTTCTCACATGTTCAAATGGTTCTCTAACAAGATAATTTACAATAACTATTCCTAATTTGTTTCTCACATATTCAAATGCTTCTCTAACAAGAGGCTGTGTGGGTATGTATTCCATCTTCACTATTTTCTCAAAGACTTGTTGTGTGAGGAATTCATACTTGATGATGACATGTAAATAGTGATTGAAGGAAGTAGAATATTTTATTTTTGAAATTATTATTACACTTCTATTGAAACACTTAATAGATATATAGATTTACCTTAATATCTTGTAGAGCCCATTTCATCCAAAACACTCAAAAATAAGTAACTACTATGTATTCCACTTCTACTCTAGATAGAGAAAGTAAAGACTCTTTCTTGATTAACCATTAAACCAAAGACTCTTCTAAATATAATTATACATTGTCCACTTGTAATTTTCATAAGCCTAGTTGAATCTCTATATTTTGTCAACGTAAATTTCTCACTACTAGATTTTTGAACTTCTACAAGTTCTATAGGCAGAGTTTGTAAAGGGCCAGGTAGCCTTTGGATCTCATCTTTTATGAAAGGTGACATATCTATTAAATACCCCTATAGTCAATCTCTAGAATAGATCTAAATAGAAGTTCTTCATTTTAATATCCATAAAACACAACCACTTTAGGGTCAACTATGTACATGTGTCATTTCTCCCACAAACTAAAGGCTTCCTCCCATTATTTTTAGATGTGAATTCTAGACCATAAACTTTTTAAGTCAAAATTTAAGATAAACCACACACATGTCATTTACCTCATGATATTGTGTCATTTCTCCCATGTCATATATATATTTTATTGAATTGTTTTTTTCAAGGACAAGAAAACCATTAAATATGGTTGAAAAATGGAAATTATGCATAGAATTTTCTTTCTATCCCAATCCAGGGAAAGCATTGATTACATATGTGCTTTCCAATATTGTGACTAGAAAAGTCGTCCAAAGGAAAATTAATATACTAGGAAGAACAACAAACAACGAGGCATATTGTATTGGATTGATAGAAGGCTTGGGAACATTGATGGAGTATGGATCAAATGGAATTGTAGTTTTCACCAATTCTAAACTTGTGTGCAACCAGATGAATGGCGTGTGCCAAGTTAAGAAGGAGAGGGGAAAATAATTGCATAGAATAGCAAACAATATTGTTAGCCAATTTCAATATTTTAGTATAAGGCATTGTACAAATGTGAATAAGATGCGTGCTGATCTATTGCGTGGGGCAATGCCAATTCATGATTCATCTATCAAATATGAATTAGAATTATACATAGAAATGCCATTGCAAGATTCATCTCTCAAAGATGAATTGGTTTTGATATGCTCTTCTTCAAAAATTCAAGATTCATCTCTCAAAAATGAATTACTGTTGAAACACTCTCCTTCAAAATTTATTGATGGACATTGTAACATATCTTGGATATGTGTGTGTTGTGTACTTATAAATGCGTCTTTTTTAATGACCATGTGTTTTTTTCAATTATATACCAAGTGTGCTCCCACCACACCATGTAAAGTGCAACTTGGTGAACTTCACATTTGCAACAAGTGGTGAACTTCACATTTTTATAAAATTAAAATGCGGGGACTTCAAAAAAATTTCGTTTAAATGCAGTTTCAATTTTTTTTTAATGACCATGTGTTTTTTTCAATTTTATACCAAGTGTGCTCCCACCATGTAAAGCGCAATTTGGCGAACTTATCATTTGTATAATTTTTTTTTTTCTTAAATTGAGTTTCACACATCAATTATTGCTTTGAAAGTTGTGTTCTACATAATTTGTGTACACTAAATTACAAATTGATTTTCTGAAATTTATTTTGTGTAAATGTCCACCAATAGATATATATATATCATGGAGGATAAACGACGAAGATCAGCAGACTCCCATATGGGGGATCAGAGATTGGGGGATTTTCATGGTATTTAAATATAATCTTAAATCTTCATACATGTGTGTACATATGGAATTGATTTTTTATTAACTTTGTGAGTTAAATTAGTTGTTAATAAGTTTCATTTTTTATTTTTTAGGAGCTAAGAAGAGAAGGGTCTCTACTCCATCCATGGAGCATGCCCATGGTTCACCCAGTCGTGGTATGGTTCACACAATTTAATCAATGAATATGTACATGTATTTATATGTGCACATGAATGTATTTTTCAATTGATTGTAAATTCTTATTTGTTTATGAAGCTTCTCTCTCATCTCGAGAGGTTGGTGGTGGTTCAAATCCCCTTAGAGGGGCATCAATGAGTGGTAGTAGGTTGCGTGAAGGTGGTGATATTTATTCCCCTGGAGGCCAATCAATGGCTGGTGGTGCTAGTTCTCAGCAGGGTCATTCTGGGTCTCAATAGTTTTAGGGTGGAGAAGATGCTAACCAACCACGTCGAGGTTTCCATAAATTTCAATATTTTTTTCATTGAATTTGTACAAATTTGTTTACATGTGTTTTTTCTAATATACAAAATTTCATATATATTGATGCAGAGGCTGAAAATGTTCCAAATATTGGTCAAAATAGATGTAGGGCAGAACGCTACATTCAAGAAGAAGGTTTTCTACCCACCACAACTTATCTGGCCGACATTTCTGATATATCATGGGAAACAAACATGGCGCAATGCACCTTACAAAGGTGTGAAAAAATTCATGCAAAATTGCAGAGAGATCTCGTGGCTTTGACTCTACCTGCTGAGAGTCGACAAAGCCTTGAAATAGTTACACATTCATTGGGCGAACTTGTAAATGTGTACAAAAATCTTGGGCCAATGACTGATACATTTGTAGAAGTGATGAGAAAGAGAAAGGAAATAGTAATGGGTCCCGATAAATGGGAGGATGTAAAACAAATAGTTACAAAAAATATGGCGAAGTCAATGTTTAATTTCAAGGAAGGGCCAAAAATAAAAATGTTGAAGGTGCAATATTTCAAGCACCCAAATATAGCTCACTATTTGTATGATAGGCACCTTGCTGCCTATGGAAGGCTCCCATGGAATGATGAGGTTCCTGTTTATTTTTCACAATTTTTTATGCAAATTTTTTTTTGGATATGAAACCCAACTACAATGACCTTCCATCAGAATTTTTTGGTACGAGGAAAGGTCAATTGTATGACCGTAAGGGCGTAAGTGAGATGTAGAGTTGCCTCGCCCTGAGCCGCCATTGGTGAGTCAAAATTTTCGGGTCGAAACTCTACAGTCAGAGATGGATGCGACTTCTCAAATAAGTTGAGAAGCAAGGGATGTCATGATCGAAAATGTTTACAGCGGATTGGGTGGAGTCAATATTTGTCTAAATCGACAAAGAGCACGTGAAAATGCACGTGCCAATTTTGTGTATTGTACAGATGAAGAGATTGACAACATGAATGTTGAAGATCTCCGAATATATGCAAAAAATTGTCGCAATGGTTTTCAAGACCTAATTCTTCATGAGGAAGAGGGCACAGGAACGGTACGTGTTAATGACCTTAGGGTTCAATTATTTTAACATGTATACATGTGTACAATTTGTAATAAATACATGTGTATGTACATGTATACATTTATTTGTATGTACATTAATCTAACAAAAATGTATCATTATATGTTAAAACACCATTTGCAGTTGTCATGCATGATGAATGACGAAAATGTTAATATCACGTTCGGGACCTCTGGTTCAAACAATGCAGATGGGTCTCACCATCAAGATATGTTGGCAAATGTTAGTGTTTTTTAAGTGATATTTTTAAAATAAATAATTGTGCACACATGTACATGTATGTATATATAATGATAAAATGTTTTAATAGATTCTGATTCCGTCCGATGTTTTTGGGATGGTGGTACCTTCTTCTTCCTTGAGAGATGTACCTTCTACTTCCTTAGGAGATGTGCCACATCCACAACAAGTATGGACAATTTTTCACTTTTAAAATTTATGTTTAAGTTATATATATATTCCACCTCAAAAAGTTCCATTAAAAATTGAGATATATATATCTATATCTTGAGTTATTTTAAATTTTTTGAATTTAGGTTCCTATAGAAGATTTCTTTAATCCACAAACTCTAGCAACGGAGATAGGAACATCCACACCATTTCAACCATTCGAACAAGTTGTCTAAATTTTTTTTTAATATTATTGAAAATTAGTTTATATATGTACACATGCATTTTCGTTTGAAATGTTTTAATATATATATATATATTGTTGGGCGGTTTAATTGTCGGATTAAACTCTCAATATTAATTATCAATCCGGGAGTCGTAAACGCGAGTTGTATTGCATATTGGCTCAGCTTAATGATCAGAATATAAATATATTCCTTTGTAATGATAAACTAAACACTGGAATGAAACACATATTGGGTCTCAAAAAAACAATCGTGAAAAGGAATCCTACTTAACCAGTTTCGCTCAATGCAAATGAAATTAAACTATAATGAAATTCAAGACAATCCTCAATCATTCTCGCACTCGCATTAAAAATCTCCTATGATAACTTAAAAACCTTAATCTAATTATTCCTCTCATTAACTTAAAAACTAACACTTTAAATTAATCTTGAAATAAGAAAAATACCACACATTACACCTTAAACTAACTAAAACTACTTGCTAAAACAAATTCAAGATTCTAAAATAACAAAAGAAACAATCCTAAAAAGAAATACTAGAAATTGCATCGCAAATGATCTATGATAAATCCACACACATAACTAAAATTACTCTTGATAACAAATTCAAGATTTGAATTAACAAATTGAAATCCTAACTAACTACTTTACTTCATGTAAAATAACACTTAAAAATCCCATTAAAAAAACTATTTAAATATTCTAATCTAAATGAAAATGAACCATTAAAAATAAAGCCTACTTCAAATCAAATCATCACACTATATTTGAAATTTATATCTATACCTAATCAAATCCACACTCAATTTTCTCACATAAGGAAATTATTACACTATAAAAACAATAAAGAATCCAATTAAAAGAGACCTAAATCAAAACAAATTCTAATTAAAATAGATCTAGCTATTGAGTGAAATCATCCATAAACAAGCATTCAAATCCTACTAACAAAAAATTAGATAATGTAAACAATGATTAAATTGACATAGGAAAATTAAAATAATCTTACATTTACACTACAAGGACAATAGCTACACAATTTCTTAGTGAAGCTTTGTCTACAACCACCATATAAATCTCTCTTAGAAGTCCGACGTTTTCCCTTTTTGTACGTAGAAGGTAAATTCCCTTTTATATTTTCTGATGATTACAACTTTATCCAAATTAAACAAAATGTAATTCCATACATTTCATTCTTCAATATCAAATTCTCTTTGCCACAACAATATTTGAAAGAATATTAAAAAACTCTTCGAATATGCATGGGCTCTTCACAGAAATCATGATCCATAGATGTACATGGGCTCTTCATGGAAATAACATGGCTCACCCTAAAATTGACTTTTCTCTTCATGAGCAATTTGGATTTTCTCAGTTGATGCATATAATCATAATGAAAACGCAGCGTAGTCACTCACGGCATTATTCCACTGGTTGGATTTATGCTATATCTCTGCGTTAGATATGAATACGAACTATGTTCAAACCTAAAATCGATTTATTCGCATAATATCACATACATAAAAGATGATTATAACCAAAAAATAAATGAATAATTTAAAAATCCCAATCCACAAGCTATTGTAGAGGCTAATAATTCATTCACTTCCGCTCTGCAATTTCATTTCTAATTCACATTCTCTAGGTTTTCCTCACACAAACTCACTCTATCTATTGCGTAGCTACCTATATCTAATGGATCGACCCCCCCATCAACTTCCGACAACTGATATATATATATATATATATATATACATTTTTAATTAAGCTTCAACCCAATGATAGAAAATTATTGGTTTTACAAATTGCCGGAATGAGAATTGGTTTGAAACAAATTGTCAATTCAGGAAATTGCTCCTCTTTTCATGGAATTTTGATGTTGATGGAAGATGCGTTCATGGCTTCTGGAGGAAATTGAAATTTTTATAGCTGGTGGAACCATCGTAAGCCTAGCTGAGATATGGCATGCAATTCACGGACAACCATAACTGCTACTCCATTTTACTTAAAGAAATCAGAGACATGAAGGAAATCCTCACGCAAAAATTCTAACGCACATGGATGATTAAGGTCTACAGGCTGAGGAATATCAATACAATACAAATGGCCCTCATGATAAATAATATTGTATTCACTTAAATCTCCATGCGCAAGTCTTCATTTCTGATATAAGGTATGCATCATGATAACGACCTCTAAATAACTTTCATGTAATTTATTCTCTGACAAGGCAGCATCTTTGAATCAAGGTGTAGCCCAACCATTTGTTCCTATGAATTCCATGACAAGAATATGAAGTCATAGAAGCATTGTTGTTGGACACCGGATGCCAGCTGCCTTCAGCCTTGAAATATTTCTCATTGCCTTTTCTGCCCAAGTCTTCACCATTTTTCTTGTGCTTGCAATTCCCATTCCTGAAATGGAAGCCTCCTTGAACATACCTTTCCTGTCCTTGAATACAAGAATGGAAGTTTTATAGACTTTGATATCCAGCTCCTCTCCATTGTATTTTGCTTCATGGTACACATTTGCTTCTTTACCCATAGAAATGCACCCATTTATGTCATGAAAAACACCTCGATTTAACATTTTGAACAAGACCATGTGTGTTCTAGGATAAAGTGCCTATTCAAAAGTAGCTCGGTCTTCTTTCTCATTGTTTCGAATGCATCCCATAGAACAAGTGACTTGGTCAAAGCATCAACTAGTACCTTCTCCCTAAGATTAAATGGTATTGGGATGTGGTGGTGAAAAATACAAACCACAACATCAAAAGCAGCCCACATTTTGATACAAGATAGTTTTCAAATTTGAATGGTGTTCCAATAAACTCTTGTGAATAAGTAAGATTATAAAGTTCTTTTGTTTGAAAAGTATAGGGATAACCTTGACCTCTAAAAGTCAACAAACTATTCATGAGAATTGTGTCATAACCAATGAAACCATTTATAAGAATTTTGTTACACAACAATTTGTCACCGTCCCTGCAATCCTCCCGTCCCGCACATTGGAGGGCTTGTTCCGTGACCTGTGAGTAGTGACATAACCTAAAAACACTTTCATGAAATTCCCCTAGACATGGAATTTCATTCCCCTAAAGACAACTCCTTATGAAAAACCCTAAAAATATCCTTTTCATCCTTGGTGCGACTAGCCAATGTTATACCCGCGCCAATTGGGGAAATCCTCCAAAGAGGGCATGCCAATTGGCGCTATGTCTCAGAGTCGCACTCGTTCCAGGCTTAATAAAGGGTGTTTTTTAAAAATAAATGGCGGAATATTGACTCCAACCAACTCCTAAAATGGTCTCTAAATTGAGTTGGGACGTTTGGCTCCGGATTTCCATGTAGAGGAAGTGGTTTTCCACCTCTCATGGAAACTTCCTTGAGGATAGGGCCAATCCCATGATTGTAGGGATCCCAACTCCCCTTCCACCATCTATATAAACTTGCCATTTCCCTTTGCAAGCTATTCTCCACGAGCCTTCATAACCTAAATAATTTTGCAATAGCCCTCATAGAGCCAAATCAATAGCAACGAGATTGACGATCGAAGAGAGAGGCTTGTCCCCATTCCTGACAAGCTTTACCGAGACGTATTTCACTGATGACCCGCCGAAGGATAGTTCAACGTCAAAGCCAGGTTGTATTTTCCTTTGTATGATTAATAATAAGCGACTATTGGTTATGGTTCCACTCATATTTTTCATTATTATCATGAGTTGTGTCTTCTCTGATTGATACATAATTGCATATATTGGGTTTTACGCTTATGTTTGTCATGTTTCTTGTGTGTGCAGGTGTTCGATCATGGTGAGTGAGAGGATTGTGATCTTCTGGAGCAAGGAAACGGGAGCATCATCTTCTCTACAAATGACAGCGTTGGACTTGATGTAGGCCTTCTTCGTGATTTGGTTCACTACAATTAGGAACCTACACCTTAGCGTGATACGACCGTTGCTAGACCCGATCTAGGCTAGTAGGGATAGCCTCTATCTGTAGAGGGGATTTACCTCTACAACAAATTTTTTGCCACACATTTAGATGCCTAACCTAGCTAGTTCATTCCTCAACTCGAAATTGTCATAATATGTGTTTGAAACTAATTTAAGATGTTCAAAGAAGTCCCCTGTCCTGATTGTGAATTATTTGGAGAATTTCCATCGCTTCCTCCAGAATGATGGTTTATGTGAATTTAACGAAAGGTATAACAACGATTTGAGAGTGAACTGAGATTTTTTTTAATCCCTAACATAACCAAAGTAGCAATATTCATAGAGACCCAATACGTTCACATTCAGGAGTGGTCTTCGGTGGAATATTCCCCTGATGATAACTCTTTCACGAAGCCAAATTTCGCTAAACCGTTTCTAGGTTATAGGAAACACAGTGGTCTAAACACAACACACGTCTTGGAATTTAGAGATTTTGCTCCATTTGGTAACAAATTCGATATTTTCACCTACATCAATTCAACTACCCAGTAGCTTCTTTTATTCATTTGGTGAATTTGCACTCAAATGCATTCCTGCACTGAACCTTCCTGCAACCAAGAGGTAATTTATTAAAAACACTCATTAATTAACTAAAAACAAGAATTTATAATTTAATAGCTATTGTTTCCAAATTCCTCTAATCAAGAACATAATGGATTAATAATGATTAAAAACACCTGGTACAAGTATGTATTTATTTGATAAAAAACGTAAAATCATGGACAAAAATATGGCTCAACATCCCCCCACGCTAAAATTCTTGCACGTCCTTGTGCAAGCGAAAAATATAAGATGATGAAATGAGGCAGGTAAAATGTGAGCAAAGATTTTAGCAAAGATGAGGATGCGTGATGTTGTAACGCATTCCTCCACCTGCAACATCTAAAACCATGCGAAATGATAAAACAATATCAGGTACCGAAAGTAGACATGATGGAGAAAATAGTGTTTGCACGTACCTGTTACCTTTTCCCAAAATGTTGTTTTTCCCTAGAGTCTTATGATGAGAATCAAATTATACTTAGGAGGTGAAATTTCAAAAATACAACCATAATATTTCTACACCCATTAAAACAATCTTGTACCTAGGTCATGCATCACATATTCAGAGGAAACTACAATCAATACACATTGTCGACAACCAACACCTTGTGAGTAGTCATCATTGAGCATTTAATCACTTCAAATACCATAGGAATTAAAGTGAGCTATGATACCAATCAACAACCTCTTTATCGAGCACTCTAAATTCTGTTGTTATCTAGATTCAAAAATAGATTTCCTCTTAGTCTAGTACAAAGGATTACCTTCACTAAGGGTACCACATCATTCAAAGATTCTTGATTTTTTTTTTTTGAAATATAAAACTCAAAGCATCATCTTCAAACTATCTTAAAACACTTCTCCATGAAAAATTATGAGCCTTAGGGAAAGAGAAGGATAACCATGCAAATCATAGTATGCAGTTAATTTTAATACCACAAACATGGCCCTGCTACCCGCAGGTGTCCGTAACCTCGACAGGGATGTCTTTTAACCTAGCGAAATGTTAGTATCCCACAGACATGGGAGAGAGAGAGAGAGAGTTTTAATTCCATTAATATATGCTTTCTAGTTGGAGGTATGGTGGAAATTTGTAATTCCTTCAACGTCTAATATGTATTTGACTTAAAAAATCTCGAAGTTTGCTTTGAAATTTTGCGCTCTGCTAGGGTTTCGAACTCTTGTGCAACGACGCTGCACCAATCGACAAAGGAAATTGGGCTAGGCTACATGTGTATGGAAAATTGATTCTACAGAGTCCTATGCTCAAGCCATGGAAGACGCTCTGGGGGGAGATAGCCAGCCTCCCCCTACGAATGGGGAGCAAAATGACGTTACAATGGAACAAAACAGGACGCCCTCAAACAAGGGAGGAACATAATATCAAGGTGAAGTATCACAAGAGCACACCTCATCGGGTACAGCAGAATCACCACCTGCGACCTCAGCTACATGCAAACATATTGCAGCCAAAAGACCCAATATTGACTTGCCCAGTGATCGCATAAATGCCCAAATTCAATATATGAAAGATCACACTCTTATAGGGAATTTCATTGGATTCTGGCCAACTGAAAAAGCCCTACAGGGCTAGATTTCCATGAAATGGAAGCCCAAGGGTCATGTTACCCTGCAGCTAGGGCCAAAGGATTTCTTCAATGCCGTCTTTAATTGCATAGAGGACAAAAATCGAGTGTTGTATCGGGGTCCTTATTTTTTCAACTCTGCTAGTTTATACCTAAGAGACTGGATTGAATGTTTCAACCAAGAAAGGGAGAACTTCAATTGGGCTCCAATTTCGATGCGCTTGTATCTGCTGCCGCTCGAATACTAGGATGAAGAATCTATCACTGCAATAGGCAAAGGGTTGGGCGAGTTCATCAAGATAGCAGAAGAGACAAAGCTCTGAAGATACACATCCTATGCTCGATTATGTGTATACATGAACCTAGACGAAGCTCTTCTGGATGCGGTAAGTTTATTCCACGATGGATTTTAATGGGTCCAGCCCATTGATTATGAACATGTTCCTTTTTTATGCTGTAGGTGTCATGCCCATCGGCATCTCTTCAAAGACTGCCTGCTAAATAGTGCTCCCAAGAAAAAAGAGGCTGAAGACAAGCCTGAGGCAGATGGGTTCACCAAAGTCACTAATTGCAAAAGGCACAATAAGATGCCTTCTTCAGCTGGAAAAATACCCAATCTGCAGTCCAATACCCCCTCTACCAACAATAGCTTTGATCTCCTGTCACAGCCTGAACTCTCAGCCATTAATCCTTCAACCCCCTCTAACCCCTCATCGAAGCCTTCATCCTCCTCTGCCATCCCTAATATCTCGGTCCCCAAATCTAGCCCTCAAGATCCACAATCTAAGGAATCCATGGGACTTCATCCTCCTCCAGAACCTGAACTTGTCATAGCCAAACAACATGGATATAGATAGTCTTTTGCTTGACCCTAACCTTGCCAACAAAGATAACCCAAAAAGCGAGAGCCAAACCACATGGATGAAGACCCCGAGAGCATCGACCTAGGTGAGCTTGATCTTCTGGGAATGGAGGATGCATGCAAACGAAAGGAATTTGGCAAAATAAACCCCAGCCAAATTGAAACCCTAAAAGTGGTCCTCTCCGGTGCCGAACAACAAAATAAACTGGGTATACAACCAGGCAGCCATTGGGATGCTCTAAACATCATCAAGGAGTCTAAAAAAATAGGAAGAAAACCAGATTGGCAATGCACCATCACCTTAGGGGAGATGCTGGTGCAGTCAGGCAGATACCCCAAGTTGACAAGGTTTTTCAAGCCGCATCCCCAGTAGTTCCTCATGAAGCTCATATCATGGAACGTAAGAGGGCTAAACAGCCCCGGGAAATATAGGATGCTAAAAAATATGATTCAGGAAGAAAGACCACAAATTACCTTTCTTTAGGAAACTAAATGCAACAGTTCAGCTCTCAGCGCTATCCTAACAAAAGCATGGCCAGGGAGCCATTCAATAGTGGTTGATGCCTCAGGCTTCTCGAGAAGCTTAGCTATAGTGTGGGAGACACAAACGATCTTGCTTACAGACTATCATGCCTCACATAACCTCGTCCAGGCAACCTTCCACCTCGTGGGAATGGATACTCATGGGCACCTATTAAATGTCTACTTTCCTCAAGATACGACAAGCAAGAAGGTGCTCTTGGATATGATGGAGGCTTTGAACTCCAACAGAACTCATGCCCTATGGATAATAGGAGGGGACTTCAACATGGTCACTAAGCTTGAAGAAAAAACAGGAGGACGACCAAGACTAGAGCCTAAAAGTGCTCACTTCAAAGATTTCATCAATAGAAGCTAGCTTATAGATCTGCCTTTCTCTAATGGTATGTATACTTGGAACAACAAGAAAGATGGGCATCAGAAAATAGCATCCAAGCTGGATCAATTCCTAATATCAGATAATGCCATACACATGGGGGGAGATATCTTTGCTTCCATCCTACCCATTTCAGGCTCAGATCATTGGCCTATCTCTCTTCAATGGTACCGTCCCTGTAATCTATTAAAGCAGCCCTTCAGGTTCGAAGCTTTTTGGCTTGACCATCCCACCTTAAAAAATCTATTCCAAAAAGCCTGGAAAAGCTTTGTTCCTCTAGTGGAAAAGCTTTGTTCCTCTCAAATCCCAAATCAAAGCTTGGAACCATTCCATATTTGGGAACATTCTCCAGGAGAAAAAAATACTGGAACACAGTATGGCTGAGATTCAACAGGAAATCATCAACAATGGAAGAAGATAACCCCTTATAGCTCAAGAAAAGAAACTACAGGAGTAGCTTGATGAGAGAAGCAAACAAGAAGAAGTGTTATGGCGGCAAAAGTCCAGAATCTGCTGGCTAAAGGAAGGTGAAAGAAACACAAAGTTCGTCCACCGCTCCACCATCCAAAGAAGAATAAACAGTCACATAGCCAATATCAAAAATAAGCGAGGAAATCAATTGGAAAACCATGGAGACATAGAACAAGTGCTCCTGGAGCACTTTAAGAATGTCCATCATGAACCTCCAATCAATCGACAACCCGCAATTAGCAAGATCATACAACATATTCCTAAACTCATAACGGAGGAGCATAATCAAATGCTATTGAGACCAATCACACTTCAGGAGGTTGAAACAGCCATGGAATAATCCAAGGAAGGAAAACCCCAGGTCCGGATCGCTTCACCTCAAATTTCTTCCACCATTTCTGGGATCTCGTCAACCTAGAAGTTTGGCAACTAGTGGAGGAATCGAGATCTATGCACCGACTGCTCCCCTCTCTCAATGCTACCTTCATAGCTATAGTACCAGAAGAATTGGTTTGAAAAAAATTGTCAATTCAGGAAACTGCTCCTCTTTTCACGGGATTTTGTTGTTGTTGGAAGATGCGTTCATGGCTTCTGGAGGAAATTGAAATTTGTATAGCTGGTGGAAGCATCGTATAGCTAGCTGAGATATGGCACACAATTCATAGACAACCATAACTTCTACAACATTTTTATTAAAGAAATCAGAGACATGAAGGAAATCCTCATGCAAAAATTCTAACGCACGTGGATGATCAAGGTCTATAGAATGAGAAATATCAATAAGTTACAAATGGCCCTCATGATAAATAATATCATATTCACTTAAATATTCATGCACAAGTGTGCATTTCTGATATAAGGTACGCATCATGCTAACGACCTCTAAATAAATTTCATGTAATTTATTCTCTGACAAGGCAACATTTTTGAGTCAAGGTGCAACCCAACCATTTGTTCCTATGAATTCCATGACAAGAATATGAAGTCGTAGAAGCATTGGTGTTCGACACCCGATGTGAGCTGCCTTCAGCCTTGAAAGATTTCCCATTTCCTTTTCTACCCTAGTCTTCACCATTTTTCTTGTGCTTGCAGTACCCATGCCTGAAATGGAAGCCTCCTTGAACATACCTTTGCTATCCTTGAATACAAGAATGGAAGTTTTATAGAATTTGATAGCCAGCTCCTCTCCATTGACTTTTTTTGCATGGTACACATTTGCTTCTTTAGTAGTAGAAATGCACCCATTTATGTCATGAAAAACACCTCGATTTAACATTTTGAACAATACCATCCATGTTCTAGGATCAAGTGCTTCTTCAACAGTAGCTCAATCTTCTTTCTCATTGTTTCGAATGCATCCCACAGAACAAGTGACCTGGTCAAAGCATCAACTAGTACCATCTCCCTAAGAGTAAATGGTACTGACATTATGATGGAGAAAAATACAAACCATGACATCAAAAGCACCCCACATTTTGATACAAGATAGTTTTCAAATTTTAATGGTGTTCCAATAAACTATTGTGAATAAGTAAGATCATAAAGTTCTTTTGTTTGAAAATTATAGGGATAACCTTGACCTCTAGAAGTCAACAAACTATTCATGAGAATTGCATCATAACCAATGAAACCATTTATAAGAAGTTGTCGCCACACATTTAGATGCTAACCTAGATATTTCATCCCTCGACTCCAAACTTTCATAATATGTGTTGGAAACTAATTTAAGATGTTCAAAAAAGTCCCTTGTCCTGATTGTGAATTATTTGGAGAATTTCCATCGCTTCCTCCAGAATGATGGTTTATGTGAATTTTACGAAAGGGCTAGCAAAAATTTGAGAGGGAACTTAGATTTTTTTTAATCCCCAACATAACCAGAGTAACAATATTCATAGAGACCTAATACGTTCACATTCAGGAGTTGTCTTCGATGGAATATTGCCCTGACGATAACTCTTTCACGAAGCTGAATTTTTCCAAACGGTTTCTGGGTTATAGGAAACACGGTGCTCTGAACACAACCCACGTCTTGGAATTTAGAGATTCTACTCCATTTGGTTGCAAATTGGATATTATAACCTACAACAATTCAACTACCCAGCAATTGCTTTTATGCATTTGGTGAATTTTCACTCGAATGCATTCCTACACCGAACCTTCCTGCAACCAAGAAGTAATTTATTAAAAACACTCATTAATTAACTAAAAACAAGAATTTATAATTTAATAGCTATTGTTTCTAAATTCCTCTAATTAACAACATAATGGATTAATAACGATTAAAAGCACCAGGTACAAGTGTGTATTTATTTGATAAAAATCATAAAATCATGGACAAAAATGCAGCTCAACATATATATATCTGTGTGTGTGTGTGTGTGTGTGTGTGTGTGTGTGTGTGTGTGTGTTAAGCCACATTCTTGTCCATGATTTTACGATTTTTATCAAATAAATACACACTTGTACCTGGTTGTATAGTTTACCATTGCAGATCTTGCCATGGGGGGGAACTTGTAGCAGATGAACAAATGGAGAGGGAACCTCATCAGGTATTGCATTATTTTTTTTTTTATATTTTGTTTTTTACACGAAGTTATATATATATATATATATATATATATATATATATATATATATATATATATATATTCTCACTCATTTTTAAAATATCAAATTTTAATGTTCAAGTACATGTGCATTGTGTACAGGTTTCCCATGCTTCGCATGATAGTGCACGGATTGAGACCCTGATAGGAAAGACGCTACATCTATCTCTATTTGATGGACATGATTTTTAGATTTGATTTCAAGATTTAGATAGCCTTAAATTTACTTTTTTATATATTGTCTAGATGCACTGTCATATATATATATATATATATATATATATATATATATATATATATAACTTGATACAATTTGATGCTTGTGAGATCTACAATTTTTGGACATATTTTGTTACAGTGTTAATATAATTTGTTTTGTTCCAAAAATTTATGTTTTGGATGGTTTTAGTACTTTTGGCATGTGAATGTGAAGTAATGTTGTTATATAATTTGTTTGGTTTTTAAAACTTTTAAGTTTTGGATAATTTAATTACTAGTAATTTTGTCATCTATAAATTAATGTTTTTCTTCTATAAATTACTATTTTTCTTCTGAACTACATTTGGCATGTTATGTACTGATGTTTTATAATTTTTTTTTTTTTGGATGCTTGAAGTACATTTCGCATGTGAAGTAATGTTGTGATCTATAAATGTTTTGTTAAATTAAAAGTTAAGTTTTGGATGGTTTCAATCTACATTTGGCATGTGATATAATGTTAAATGTTTTTATTGGATAGTTGAACTATAATTGGCATGGCATGTGAAGTAATGTTATGTACGATATAATCAAAAAGTTTTTAAAACTCAAGTTTTGGATGGTTTCAATCTACATTTGGCATGTGATATTTAATGTTAAATGTTTAATGTTTTAATTTTGCACGATATATAATCAAAAAGTTTTTAAAACTTAAGTTTTGGATGGTTTCAATCTGCATTTGGCGCATGTGATGTAATGTTAAATGTTTCTACTGGATAGTTGGACTATAATTGGCATGGCATGTGAAGTAATTTTGCACCATATATAATCAAAAAGTTTTAAAAACTTAAGTTTTGGATGGTTTCAATCTACATTTCGAACATGTGATAAAATATTAAATGTTTTTATTGGATAGTTGAACTATAATTGGATGGAATGTCAAGCAATTTTGTGATATAATCAAAAAAAAATTAAAAACAAAGTTTTGGATGGTTGAAGTACATTAATCATGTAAAGTAATGTTGTGATATAATGAAAATGTTTTTAAAACTAAGTTTTGGATACCATTTTAATCTAAATCTAATGTAAATCCCTTTAATTTTGATTTAATGATAAATGTTTTAAATGTTTTGATATAATGTTAAATTTTTTTATCTAAGCTTTTGATGGTTTCAATCTACATTTGGCCTATGGAAGACCCCATGAGTAGACATCGGATGCGTTGCAGAAGGGGAGTTGAAGGTAGGGATGGAGGGGGCAGGAGTGTTGGATCTCTCGTGCCTCTTTCAATCCATCACACATGCAAGCACCCTCCTTCGATAAGAAGTGTTGCACAATTCCACTTCACCAGTGCTGTGGTCAGACCTCGAATCACGGTGACCATTTCTATCTTTTTTCAGGAGGCGCCCCAAGATGAAGGTGCCTCTGGTTCGAGGAATCGGCGGAGAAATTCCACCATCCCAACCCATCAGCCCCAAGAAACCAAGAATTCGGTAGCTCTTCCAGTCAAATCCGGCTCAACGAGCTGCAGTAGCGATGGCGCAAGCAACAACAGCTCGGCCTGTGTGGAGAAAAAGCTCAAAGATGACTCTAGCTCCTCTTCTACTTCAGTGAGCTCCTCCCAGTACTCCAAGGGAGTAGCTGATGATCCGGAGGACTACAGTTGTCCAATTGTGGAGGAGAATCCTCCTACACACATCGATAGCTAGCCTGATGTCAAGTCCTATTTAGCTTTTTTGAATTTTTGTCATGTTTTGCAATCACTGTGCTTCTGAACACTCTATGTCTGATGGTTTCTCAGTATTGGGCAGCATCTTCTGGGTTGGTTTCCCGGTCATGGGAAACCACTTTTATTTATTTTTATTCAAACCCCTCTGATATTTTTGATTTAATCAAAAATATTAAAGAAGTAGTTATATGTATTTATCCCTTTAATTTTGATTTAATGTTAAATGTTTTAAATGTTTTGATATAATGTTAAATGTTTTGATCTGATTTTTGGATGGTTTCAATCTACATTTTTCTTATGGAAGACTCCCATGTGAAGTATTGTTTTGATTTAATCAAAAAGAGTAAAGAAGTAATTATATGTAAATCTCTTTAATTTTGATTTAATGTTAAATGTTAAATGTTTTGATATAATGTTAAATGTTTTGATCTAAGTTCTGGATGGTTTCAATCTACATTTGGCCTATGGAAAACTCCCATGTGAGTTATTGTTTTTGAATTAATCAAAAAGAGTAAAGAAGTTGTACATTATCCCTTTAATTTTGATATAATGTTAAATGTTTTGATGTAAGTTTTTGATTGTTTCAATCTATATTTGGCCTACATGGAAGACTCCCATGTGAATCATTATTTTGATTTAAACAAAAAGTTTTTAAAATTCAAGTTTTGGATGGTTGAAGTACATTTGGCATCTTAAGATTGCTTTTGATCTCTACATACTCCTGTTTGAGTGAACATAGCTTTTCTAGAACATATATATATATATATATATATATATATATATATATATATATATATATATATATATATATATATATATATATATAGATCAATGCTTGTAACATTTCCTTGATACACATGTATGAAAGCTATGGAGCTACTTTCAGTTGATACTAGAGCACGTGCATGTACCAAAACAATTTGTACATGTGCAAACACTTGCAAAAATAACATAAGTAGCTCAATTTTTAGTTGAGTACTGGAAGTTCTAAAACATATTTAATCCAAAGAGAATAAATTTTTGGGCAGTTCAATCAAAAAAATTCCAATGGAATGCCATCTTCAATAATCTGTTCATGATCGGATTTTGACATTTTCCATTTCTTAATTTTAGTTTTTTTCTTTGATTGAACCTCTATCAACTTTATGTGTGTTGCACACATCAAGTGACTATATTGACAACTTATGAAATTAGGTTCATAGTCTTCAAAGTAAACAAAATCCCCACATTGATTAGTTTGTCTAAAAAAATAACCTTTCGGTATACTAGATCCTCTTTCATATTGAAATTCATGATCATTATAGTTTTCTAATAATTTAATTTTTTGTTCAGTGCAACACATCAAATAATACCTCACATTTTAATCGTTGTCAATAGGTGAAATTACAGCAAAAACATCTCCTACACAATAAAACAAACTTAACAAAATTATACATATATTTAAATTTATTTCTAGATCTTTAAATCATTAGAAAGCAATTCAAATATTACTTTCTCTAACAAGATCAGAAACTCGATCACCATCGGATGATATTTTAGTTTCCTCTTATTGCATTTCTTCAAACATTGCAACAGACATTTTTCCCTTTATGTTTAGCTCTGTATGTTTCCAATCATTTACATACATTTTTTTTTTACAAACGTCATTGGATGTTGTGTTGTCTATGCAAACATGACAAAAACAAGAATATTTTCTTTTATCTTATGCAAACACATTTTTGGACGACTTTGTTTTAATTGAATGAAATTTTCTAGTCCCTTTTATTGTTTCAACGTCATTTCCAATTGATCTATCTACGTATGTGATCCCAATATGCTAGAAAAACCTTTATATGGAAAATTCAAAAAAGAATGTAAATATGATATCAAAATACAATCAAAGATAATCATTGCACAATAAAATTATATTTCCAATAAAAATTAAATTGAATGTACCTTCACACTTCCCTTGATGGGTTAGTATCATGGCTTAGAGCAACGATGCACCATTGAACAAGTTCTTTCAGGTCCACAAGTCGGGTTGCAGAGGGGTTCAGTTGATATCTTCGAAGTGCTTGTTTTATCCATACCCCTGCACCGTCATGTTCTCCTTTTCCGTGGCCAGTCTCAAAGAAATTCCAACAATGTTTAATGCAAGGTTTCTTATGAATACAGCACAACCAAAAGAATGATCATGCAAATTTGAATTGACTTTCACATCTATCTGACCATATACAATGTTCATTGAATGTTATTCCACGTTTTTTCAAGGAATCCTAAATTTTTCCAAAACAATGTTGCACAAAATATGTATCATGTGTACGATCGTCACTAATATAAAAGTGATATTATTTAATGATATGTCAATTTTCACTCGTGATTTCTATATGATAGAAGTTTTGTTCAACATGTCTATATAGAATATGGACGAGCATGGAGACTTGGTCAGAATGATAGTATTCACTCTGAATTTCTTTTTGTGGAACAAATGTGTAGTTTTATGAAAAATCCATCGCTGACAAAATGGTCCCTTGTGGAAAAATTCACGAGATTTTTTTAATTTAAAGTCTTTCCATCGAGCTCTATGGGAATGCTTGGTGTATTTGTAAATTTCCGCCTCAAAATTTCTCAAAAATTCTATCACAAAAATTTCGTCTTCTCGTAATTCAATTCTTTTAACAGTATTTTCACTTTGAATCGATGTATGGATATATTCATGTCTCTTCCATTTTACTTTCATGTTGGAAAATGATTGATCATTTATATCGGTAGGATATTTGTTTTGAAATTTAATCAAATTTCCACAATCATCGCATTTTTTACCACCAACACATTTCTTTTTGTAAAATAGTTCATCGCTTTCTCTTTCACATAGAATTTGAGATATGAATTCACGGATAGTGGAAGGAGGAGGTGAATCCTTCCATAATGTTCTACCGAAATCAAGGTATGTGTCATAATATAACTCAAATTCCACATGATAACGGCAACAACAAGTGTCGCGTACGGTGATAGGTTTTACATACCATGGTTTTTGTTGAACAAAAGCACTGATTGAAACATGAATTTCACGATTCTCTTCTTTGAACTTGTTGAAAAACTCTATCTGAGTGGTTTCCAAGAAATTTTTTTCATGTTCTTCGTACTAATTTCGTGCTATTCTTCTTCGCATCACATGCCTTGCAGTTGGCGAAACACGCGAATTGTTCTTCCAATATTCATATATTATTTTTTTAACATTTTCTCCAAGTCTATCTTTGTATGGTTGCCTACAAATAGCTCTCCAACAAGTGAGTTCATCATTTACATCTATTTGCAGCCGAAATTTCTGATGTTTGTGCAAAGCTTTTTGCGAGGTTCCTAATGATCGTGCCATAGATGTTACCAAACGATTCTCTTTAGTACTTTATGAAACCATTGCCATATGTATTCCTCTACATATAATTGAACCATCTTTCTGTCTAGATCTCCTAATTGAATTTATAGCACTAATATTTTGTATCACATTTTCCTTCATTTTTTATCTTTGGTTGATTTTTGAATACCCAGTAGTGTCGTAGATTATTTTAATTTCCTTAATGATAGGAGACCTTTCAACATTTGAGCTTGAACTATCACCTGATCCTTTATGAAATACGTTTCAAAAATGCAGTTAAGAAGATATCGTATATAATGGTCAGGTTTTTTATCTCCATATGTGTGATTGTCAACATTTTGTAACATCTCATCTTCGACACTGATTTCATCTATACATATTCGAATAAATAGTACATAATAAGTTTACATATTCAATAAATAACTAAATTAATAAATATATGTATAATTTCAATAATACGTGCATGTGTTCAATATATATATATATACATGTACATACCTTGTGATTCAATTTCTTCACTTGAATTTCATTCAATATTTTCACCATCTTCAATCATTCGTTCAATATCTCTTTCAGTTTCTCTTTCAAAATTTTGTATCTCATCATCAATGTTTTGAGGAATATTTCTCTTTGTTTACAATGCAAAATATTTTTCTTGAATTAGTTCATCAAATAAAAATTAAGCTTCAAATTTTACACTAGAAAAAATTTAAATATATCAACAGATCATAATATTTACATTTACATACCTGCTTCAATTTATAGTTGAGGTTGATTTCCCCCTTCAATTTTTGAGAGTGCTTCTATATTTCTTTTGTGAGATTGTCTCCTCTCTTCTCTACGTTCCTCATGGTCTCTTTTTCGATCATATTTTCTCACAAAATTCCTTCAATTTCCCATGATAATAGAGTATGAAGTTCGAAAAATTTCCTTCAAAAATTTAGACAATAAATCAATTATAAAAAGCATCACAAAACATTTAATTTATAAAAAACTCATTTTAAATTTTTTGCAAAAAATACATACTCCAATCCAAAACACTAACTTTAAAAAATCTGAGAAAAAAATTGTCTTATAAAAATGAAATGAAGCTCAAAAGATTTACTTCAACTCAAAACATGTACTCTAAAAATTCGAAATTAAGCCCAAATCTATACTTTAAAAAAAAAATGAGGAACAAAACGCATCCAAAAATATGTATCACATACCTCCAAGAAATGTCCTTTGAATGTACGTCCAAGAAAATTCCTTAAACCCAAAACAATTCTTTGCAAAATTAGACCGCCTCCAATAAATGTCTTCCAAAAAAAGTCCTTAAACCCAAATCTCCAAGAAAATTCTTTAAACTCAAACCAAAACCTTTGTACAATTTGACCAAATGTGTGAAATGTGTGAAAATTATGAATGATTTTGTAATGTTCCTCAATTACCTCAATTTGTTTTTATTGTATTTATAAGCTCAGCTGTTGTTCTCCCTGCATATGATAATCTATTTTTCTCATTTAACTTCCAAATATTTATTCTGAATTACCTCTTTCCATTTTATTATATTTTTGTGTTTTTTTTTTCAAAGTACTCTTATTAATGTAATTTTTTATATAATTTTTTTTTTTTCCGTTCATATACTACCGCATAAAAATCCTCTAATTTTCCCATATTCTTCCTTGTTACAATACCCATTAAATTTCATAACACCATATATCCCACTATGATTATATATAGATGTATTATATATCCAACTGTGACTATATATATACATCGTAAGGACCTAGTTTAGTCGCCTCCCCACACACTTACAACTATTTTTCAATGGTCTTTATTTAAATGACAAGCAATAAAAATCTTGTTTACATATTATGCTTACAGATTTTCAATAGCTACATATCCACATTATAATAGCCTTATATAATTTGAAATTTCACCCGTCGCATGTGTACGAATCGATCCATTCAACTGGATTTCTATACGGAGGCCAACATTTTTAAGTTTAATTCTTCATATCTCGAATCTTTCCATAAGGCTCGATTCCCTTAGGCAATATTTCATTTGTACTTTCCATGGATTCGAAACAGTGATAATGTGTACCCTTGATTAAGACGTGTAATGAACTGGAACTATTTTCAATTGCCTTCATTAAATGTCTTGACACTCGTATGAAATGTATTTATGAAGCCTGTCTTCGTTTATCACTGTATCGCCTCCGTTTGTTATTTTAACGTTCCTTCTCGGGATTTGACTCGTACTTATTGTGATTTTAGTACTTATGACATAGCTGGCATGTTAATTTTTCGTCTATGGATTTGGGAAACTTCTATTCCCTCCCACTGGACTTAATTTTCTTGTACGCATTGTTCATATGAGGCCACATGTAAGGTGACGATTTCTTCTAGGGTTTCAATTTATCCAGTGTATATCATGTCTAATTTTTCTTGCCATTTGTATTCATTTGCTCATTTGTCCATTCCAGTTGAAGACCTCTTCTCAGTGCCAAACAAAGAGATATTCTAGTCCGATTCTCTGTAGTTTACAAATCATGTTTTTATAAGTACTTCGACCCTCTCCACCATTAGGTAACCCAAAATTTCATTCCTGGTCTCATTTGTTCTTTCCAATGACTTTGTATATATAGTATATAGACATTCGATTTAACTGCATACATATCCCCAATTTCAATTATGTTACTATCTATAGCTTATGGTATTTATTAATACCAGTCGTTTTATTTAACCCAAAAGGTTATAAACTGGTATGCGTAGGGTCTCAACCCCTAGACGTGGAATAATTCTTCGTCATATTCTATGGTAATTGCTTGTTCCCACATAAATAATTTTCAATAATTCTTCGTCATCTTCTATGGTAATTTCTTGTTCCCACATAAATCATTTTCTTACTTCCTAAATGGGTTTGGTTTCGATTTAATTCATACTATGAGACTAAAAATTCAAGACATATCTCTGCGCTGATGTAGGAAGGTTTTTCTCACTTACATTTCCCTCAGGTAACGTCAATTTTGACAAGGTTAATCTTCGTTTAGAGTTTGATTTCCATATACTAGATTCTAATCGTGCCTTCTTGGTGTCATGAAGGAAAGGTATGAGCTAAAATATTTTTTCTACTCTATTATTGGATTAACACGGAAAATTTGACATCCTTCTTACTATAAATCTCAGCGTTGTAACCAGGTTGGTCTATACAAATCGAGGAGTGTATCTGCACTTATATTTAGACGTTTTCCACAATTTTCCAAGTTTTATGTAGTGCAACTAATATCTGAGGATAATATTCCTCTTTCACATGTCAGTGCGAACTTCTGTTCACTTCGTTCTTAGTATTAAACTACTGTGGTGCAATCATTGTCATTCACCTATTTTGTTATGTAACAATTTTACTTATTCTTAAGATGGACTGTGAACTTCTACTATATTTACAGTGAGTTGTACTCTGATATGATAATACTCAACTTTGGTTAACAATGGTTTCTCTGGCCTTAATAGAAACTTTTTATAGAAAAATTTCAAAACGAAATCATTCCTCCTGCAATTCTTTATAAGTTGTGCAAATTTAAATTCATTTACTTTCAGTACCCTTATAAGTACATTATATTCACGTTTAATATAGAAGACATTAATCTGCATTAAATATCTGGGGATGTAAATTTTATGGTATCAAGCACAACTCATCCTTTTAGCCTATCCCTTTTGATTTATTACTATTATCTTTGTTTAATATTTTTTCCCAGATTCCTCTCTAAGGTTAACTTAGACAATGTTGTCATATTTACTTATTTTTTTCAGTCTGAAGTAGGATAATTCTTTCCTAGTTTAATATAACTATACATTCAAAAGTTTATTAAATTTTGATAATACAAGTTATGTCTTTACTAATTGCTTTCAACATTTTCTTTCTCTAAAAATTCTCTGTAACACTCTAATTGCAGTGACTAACAATTAAAAGAGAATAGCTCTAAAATTACTCTATGCAGATTCTAGGGAGCAGAATTCTTCCCAATAGAAGTTTTCTGGTTTAAAATTAACCTAGATTTTATTTGCCTCAACTAATAGTCTATTGTAATTATTTAAGGTCATTATGATATATGCCTTTAAATTCCAGATTTTATTTATTTTGGTTCTAAGTAAAATTTGTATTTTTCATGCCAACATATCATATGACGCAGTAGAATTATTTTTGTATTGTTATATTTATTCAACAGAACAATACTCTTTTCTGGTTTATCTTACAGTTTATTTGATCTAAATATTTTCTTGACTTTGGATTAAATTTCACTTTACATATATATGCAGAGTTTAAATTTATCACAGTATTTAGATATTAATATAGGAATTCTATATCTTTCTGTTCATGTAACTATTCCTTATAGAAGCAGATTAAAGTTACACGTTAATTATTCTAGGGAATTATTTTAATATCTCCATATTTAAACCAGACTATGGTTTAGAGATTCTGGCTGATAGTATTCCCTAGAATTTATTCCTACTACCATACATAAATTTAGAAGATTTACTTCTTCTATTTAATTCTATTAAATGTAAGGAATAACAAATCTCAGCAACTTAGTTCAACATTACAGCTACAACATTTATCAATATTTTCTAGCAACATCTATTTTAATCATTCATAAACTTAATGTGCATACCACTTCTTTGATGACCAGTCCTCCCAACCTTAGAGTTCCCTTGTCTCTAGAACTCACCCCCGAGCTGAGATCCCTTTCCAGAACAGACTAATCTCAATCTGTTCTGGAGTAGCTTATTTAAGCTTATGCTCTCCCCAAAGCCTGTTTCTAATTCCACGTCTAGAATTCTAGGATGCTTTTATTCCTGTTTGCCTAGGCTTCCCTTATTTAGGGTCTTTAAAGCTTCTTTCTGCTTTTCCAGCTTTTTACCTCTTCCCAGCTACTCTCCACATCATTGGGGAAATTTAGTTTTTTCCTCAAAAATCTAAATTAGAAATAAATTCTTTCAAGGCTTTTTGAAAGATTTTTGAGGAAGATCTTAGCCTCTTTCCATACCTCATGGATTAGGCAAGTGATCTCAAAAATCTCATTTTTTCATAATGCACAGAAACATTTTATTTATTTTTCATAAAGAAATAATTAATTACATCCACAAAATAACTATCCATTGGGGTCCACTCCCCTTTGGACTGAATTTCAATGTCTAACTTGAAAACATAAAACTAGGGTTTTTACATATTCCCCCTCTGAAAACAAACACCATCCTCAGTGTTAATGGCTAACTACTAGAGTTTATTTTGAAAATAGATATGGATATTTTTCCATCATCTTAGCTTCTCTTTCCCATGTAGCTTCTTCAGTAGTAAAGTGCTTCCACTACACCTTTACTCTTGCTACTGTTCGATTTCTGAATTCAATTTCTTCCCGGTCCAATATTTGAAGCAGTTTTGGAAGGAACTCCCCTTCTGGTTCCACCTGTATCACATTCCAAACAACAATATGAGAAGCATTGATAGCTTCAAATGCGCCCATGGACTCATTTTGATGGAGGATTGATAACTTTTGTTATAAGCAAATTCGACTAAATGTAAGCAGTCTTCCCATTTTGATGGCCTATCCATCACATACATTCTCAGCATATCCTCCAAGATCTAATTTTTTCTTTCTGTTTGACCATCCGTCTGAGGGTGATAAGCAATACTAAAATTCAATTTAGTTCCCATGCCCCCAAACATACCTTTTCAGAAGGCGGTTGTGAACTTAGCATCTCTATCTAAAATAATAATCTTTGGGACCCTATGTAGCCTTACTATTTCTTTTAGGAACACATTTTCTACTTGGGTTGTCGCAAAAGTAGATTTTACAAGTATGAAATGTGCAACCTTTGTTAAAGTATCTACCACTACCATCACTGAGTCATGTTGATAATTTGTTCTGGGTAACCCAGTTATAAAATCTATAGAAACAATGTCCCATTTCCATTCTGCAATTGGCAAGGGATTTAAAAGACCAGCTAGATGCTAATGTTCAACTTTGACTAGTTGACATTGCATGCATCTAGCTAAATAGTTTGCTACATCCTTTTTCATTACTGGCCAGAAAAATTTCTTTTTCAAGGCTGTAAGCATTTTCTGATATCCAGGATGTCCTGAATATGGTTGTTTATGATATTCATCTAGGATCTATTTTTTCAAAGAATCCACATTGGGGATGTACAGTATGTTTCTATAGCAGATCAACCTTTTCTGGTTTTGGGTATATTCAGCCATTTCCTTCTTCAACATTTTCAATTGTAGGTTTTCATAGTTGGGATCTTGACCTGTGACATTTTTAACTAATTCTTCTAATTCAAAACTAGCACTACTCCCAACGCTGCTTATGTTTTGGCAAGCATTTCTGCTTAGAGCATCAACGATTTTTTTTTCTTTCCCTTTGATATGCTTTATGTCCATATCAAATTCACTCAGAAAATACATCGATCTGGCTTGTCGAGCATTCAAATCTGTTTGAGAAAAGAAATACTTGAGACTGATATGATCTGTCATCAATGTAAATTTTTTTCCAATAAGATAGTGTTGCCACATCTTCAAGGCATGAATTATAGCAGCCAATTCCAGATCATATACACTATAATTATGTTCATGTTTCTTAAGTTTCCTAGATTCATATGCAATGACAGAATTTTCTTGCAATAAAACTCCTCCCAACCCCTCTCTACATGCATCTGTACATACGACAAACTTTTTTTCAGGATTCGCAATCTTCAGTATAGGTGTTGTGGTAAGTTTTAATTTCAGTTGTTCAAATTTATGTTGGCATTTTTTAGTGCACTTAAATTTGGTGCCTTTACTCTATAATGACATTATGGGATATGCTATTGCAGAAAATATTTCCACAAACCTTCGATAATAACCTAGAATCCCCATAAATGACCTTACTATCGATACATCAGTAGGCACTGGCCACTCTCTTATGGATTTTATCTTTTCAGGATCTACAACCAATCCTTGTTCAGAAATAATATGGCCCAGATATTGAATTTTATCCTTATAAAATTCACATTTTCTAAACTTGGCATACAAATGATTTCCCTTAAGGGTCTGTAACGCAATTCTAAGGTGTTCCTTAAGTTCTGCCTCACTCTTTGAATAGACTAGAATATCATCTATGAACATTAGTACGAATTTATCTAAGTAATTGCTCAAAACACTATTCATTAAGCAGATAAAAGTGGCAGGGGAATTTTTAAAACCAAAAGTTAGGACTAAAAATTCGTAGTGACCATACCTGGTTCGAAAAGATGTTTTACTAATATCTTCCTCCTTAATTCTGAGTTGGCGATAACCGGTCATCAAATCAATCCTATAAAATACTGAAGCCCCTCTCACATGATCAAAAAGGTCATCTATTCTGGGAAATGGGTACTTGTTTTTTATTGTCAACTTATTAAGTTGACGGTAGTCAATGCACATTTTGAAGGTTCCATCCTTCTTTTTCACATACAACACCGGTGATCCCCAAGGAGATACACTCGGTCTGATGTACCCTTTATCCGACAATTCTTGTAACTACATTTTTAACTCCATGAGTTCATAGGGGCTCATCTCATAAGGGGCTCTAGAAAGCGGTGTTGCTCCTGGCACCAAATTGATTGAAAAATCAATTTCTCTTTTGGGGGAAGATGAGGAATCTCATCTAGAAAAACTTCTTTAAAATCTCTTACCACTAGTAAAGTGTCTAGCAGGTTTTCTTTAGGTTGCTATCCTAATTCTTCAACATGTACAACATATACTTGATGTCCTTTTCTAGCTATTATTTTTAATTGTAAAGTTGATATTTGTCTTACCAAGGTTGGTTTTGGTTTTCCTTTGAGTATAAAGGGTCTCCCTTCCTCATCTATGAAATGCAAAGTTTTATCCCAATAATTCATCATAGCCTTTCTTTTTTCTAACCAGTCCATTCCTATCAGCAAATCATATGAGCCTAAGGACAGAATGTTTAAATTTACTTCTGTCTGAAAATAATTTAATTTAATTGCTGTTTGAGGTAAATTATGAGTTACTTTTCGTTTGGTGCCAGTGGCTAACTAGACCAACCAAGACTATTGAAATTTTTCAGTTTTGATATTGAATTTCTCTACAAATTGTAGACTAATGTAACTCAAAGAAGCACCCGGATCAATTAAAACTATAACAGATTGGTCAGCAATCTTACCTTCCATCTCGACCTAGTAGCCTGGTGTTCTACTTGTCAGTTCTCCAAGGCTGCACTGATAGTGAGTATGTTCCTTGCTATATCTTTCACTGTGGTAGCTTTTCTATCTCTCAGAATCATCTGAATATCTCTGTGTGGACAGTCCCTCAATAGATGAGGTTATCCGCAACCCCAACATTTCAAAGGCTCTCAAATTTTAGTTGTTCCTTCCTTCTTATTATCCCCATCTATTTGTTTTGAACCAACTTGGGACTGATCAGTTTGACTTTCCTTCGGTTTGTTAAAATTCTTCCGCAGATGATCCCTACCAAAGTTCTTCAGGTAAGCTGGTTTCTATTTCTTTCCTTTGAATTCACCCTTGTTTATCCAGCTTTTCCCATATTCACTTTTTCCTTTAAACTGCTGGTAGCATAATCTACATTTCCTCACCACTTCGTCCATAGATTTTGGATTATTGAAATCTATTTTCTCCTTGTACACAATAGGCAAACAATTCAAAAACCTTTGCACCTTTGATTTCTCTTCACGAATGTAAGGAACATACCTTAACATATTTTTAAACTTGGTGACAAACTCATCTATGGTGAGCTATCCCAATCTAAGTTCATGGAACTCCTTTGCTTTATCGTCATAATAGCATTCGTTCAAATAACGATTTTTAAAATTGACTTGGAAATCTTCCCAAGTCACCATTTTTTCATCAATGCCATGAACCATTTTTGTCTCCTCCGACCACAAGGTAGCCTTACCTTGCAACTAGTAAATAGCTAATCTAGCCTTCAGATTGATTTCATATTCGTATACCTGAAAATACTTAATCATATTCAACAACCATGCCTCAACATCTTCCTCCTTCTCTCCGTTATAGGAGGGAGGTTTAATTTTTCGGAATTCACCCTGTAATTCCTTCTTCTATTTATACTGATGTCTAGTAGTGTCATCATCCTCAGAATCATCTGAGAAATTTCCTTTCCTCCTCTTTTAGGAACCTTTGCCTTCTTGCCTGTTCCGCGAGGTCAATTCTCTTATCAGCATTTCCTGCTCCTCAATGGCTAATGACAGTGTGTCATTCTGGCTTCTTAGCTCGGCCATATCCTGTTGCAACCTGTGCAACATAGCCATCAAAGGAGCGTTGGGATTTGGCGTATTATCTCCATCACAAAGATCAACATAAATTTCATCTCCTTCAACAATTGACTTTTCAGTTTCAGGACCTTTGTACACTAAAACAAAATAGCATTAGTAACAAAAACTTTTTTTTCAAAAAAAAAAAATATTATTTATATAGTGAGCACAACAACAGCCAAGTTTTTCTAACATGAGCTCTGATACCATTTGCAATGTTCCTCAATTACCTGAATTTTTTTTTTTTTGTATTTATAAGCTCAGCTATCGTTCTCCCTGCATATGATAATTTATTTTGCTCATTTAACTTCTTAATATTTATTCTGAATTACCTCTTTCCATTTTATTATATTGTTGTGTTTTTTATTTTTCTTCAAAGTACTCTTATTAATGTAATTTTTTATATAAATTTTCTTGTTCCATTCATATACTCCCACATAAAAATCCTATAATTTTCCCATATTCTTCTTTGTTACAATACCCATTAGATTTCATAATACCATATATCCCACTATGATTATATATAGAGGTATTATATATCCAACTGTGACTATATATATATATACATCGTAAGGACCTAGTTTAGTCGCCTCCCCACACACTTACAACTATTTTTCGAAGGTATTTATTTAAATGACAAGTCATAAAAATCTTGTTTACATCTTATGCTTACGGATTTTCAATAGCTACATATCATCATTATAATAGCCTTATATAATTTGAAATTTCACCCATCACATGTGTACAAATCGATCCATTCAACTCGATTTCTATACAGAGGCCAATGTTTTTAAGTTGAATTCTTCATATCTCGAAACTTGCCATAAGACTTGATTCCCTTAGGAAATCTCTCATTTGTACTTTCCATGGATTCGAAACAGTGATAAGGTGTACCCTTGATTAAGACGTGTAAAGAGCTGGAACTATTTTCAATTTCATTCATTAAATGTTTTGGAACTTGTATGAAATGTATTTATGAAGCCTGTCTTCATTTATCATCGTATTGCCTCCATTTGTTATTTTATTGTTCCTTCTCGGGATTTGACTCATACTTATTTTGATTTTAGTACTGATGACATAGCTGGCACGTTAATTTTTCATCTATGGATTTTGGAAAACTCCGCTCCCTCCCACTGGACTTAATGTTCTTGTACGCATTGCTCAGATGAGGCCACATGTAAGGTTACAATTTTTCCTAGGGTTTCAATTTATCCAGTTTATATCATCCCTAAGTTTTCTGGCCATTTATATTCATTTGCTCATTTGTCCATTCCAATTGAAGACCTCTTATCAGTGCCAAACAAAGAGATATCTCAGTTCGATTCTCTGTAGTTTACAAATCGTGTTTTTATAAGTACTTCAGCCCTCTCCACCATTAGGTAACCCAAATTTTCAATCCTGGTCTCATTTGTTCTTTCCAATGACTATGTATATAGAGTATATAGACATTTGATTTAATTGCATACATATCCCCAATTCAATTATGTCACTATCTATAACTTATGGTATTTATTAATATCACTCGTTTTATTTAGCCCAAAAGGTTATAAACTGGTATGCGTAGGGTCTCGGCCACTAGACGTGGAATAAATCTTTGTCATCTTCTATGGTAATTGCTTGTTCCCACATAAATCATTTTCTTACTTCTTAAATGGGTTTTGTTTCGATTTAATTCGTACTATGAGACTAAAAATTCAAGACGTATCTCTACACCAATGTAGGAAGGATTTGCTCGCTTACATTTCCCTCAGGTAACGTCAATTTTGACAAGGTTAATCTTCGTTTAGAGTTTGATTTCCGTATACTAGATTCTAATCCTGCCTTCTTGGTGTCATGCGGGAAAGTTATGAGCTAAAATGTTTTTTCTACTCTGTTATTGGATTTACAAGGAAAATTTTGACATCCTTCTTACTATAAATCCTGACATTGTAACCAGGTTGGTCTATACAAATCGAGGAGCATATATGTGTTTCTATTTAGATGTTTTCCCCAATTCTCCATGTTTTATGTAGTGCAACTAATATCCCAAGATAATATTCCTCTTTTTCATTTCAGTGCGAACTTTTGTTCACTTCGTTCTTAGTATTAAACTACTGTGGTGCAATCATTGTCGTTCACCTATTTTGTTATGTAATAATTTTACCTATTCTCAAGATGGACTGTGAACTTATACCATATTTATGGTGAGTTCTAATCTGATATGATAATACTCAATTTTTGTTAACAATGGTTTCTCTGGCCTTGATAGAAAATTTTTATAGAAAAATTGCGAAATGAAATCATTCCTCCTGCAATTGTTTATAAGTTATGCAAATTTAAATTCATTTACTTTCAGTACCGTTATAAGTACATTATATTCACATTTAATATAGAGTACATTCATCTACATAAAATATCTAGGGATGTAAATTTTATGGTAGAAAGGACAACTCATCCTTTTAGCCTATCACTTTTGATTTATTACTATTATGTCTGTTTAATAATTTTTTCCAGATTCCTCTGTAAGGTTAACTTAGACAATGTTGTCATATTTATTTATTTTTTTCAGCCTAAATTAGGAAAATTCTTTCCTAGTTTAATAGAACTATACATTAAAAATTTTGTTAAATTTTGATAATACAAGTTATGTCTTTAATAAATGCTTTCAACATTTTCTTTCTCTAAAAATTCTCTGTAACACTCCAATTGGAGTGACTAACAATTAAAAGAGAATAGCTCTAAAATGATTGTATGTAGATTCTGGGGAGCAAATTTCTTCCCTATAAAATTTTTCTGGTTTGAAATTAACCTAGATTTGATTTGCCTCAACTAATAGTCTACTGTAATTATTTAAGGTCATTATGATATATGCCTTTAAATTCTAGATTTGATTTATTTTGGTTCTAAATAAAATTTTTATTTTTCATGCCAACATATCATATGATGCAGTAGAATTATTTTTGTATTGTGATATTTATTCAATAGAACAATACTGTTTTCTGGTTTATCTTACAGTTTATTTGGACTAAATATTTTCTTGACTTTGGATTAAATTTCTATTTGCATATATATGCAGATTTTAAATTTATCACAGCATTTAGATATTAATATAGGAATTATATATCTTTCTGTTCATGTAACTATTCCTTATAGAAGCAGATTAAAGTTACACTTTAATTATTCTAGGGAATTATTTTAATATCTCCAAATTTAAACTAGACTATGGTTTAGAGATTCTGGCTGATAGTATTCCCTAGAATTTATTCCTACTACCATACAAAAATTTAGAAGATTTATTTCTTCTATTTAATTTTGTTAAATGTAAGGAATAACAAATCTTAGAAACTTAGTTCAACATAAAAGCTACAACATTTATCAATATTCTCCAACAACATCTAATTTAATCATTCATAAAATTAATGTTCATACCACTTCTGTGATGACCAGTCCTCCCAACCTTAGAGTTCCTATGTCTCCAGAACTGACCCCCGAGCTGAGATCCCTCTCCAAAACAGACCAACCTCAATCTATTATGGAGTAGCTTATTTAAGCTTATGCTCTCCCCAAAGCATGTTTCTAATTTTGCGTCCAGAATTCCAGGATGCTTTTATTCCTGTTTGCCTAGGCTTCCCTTATTTAGGGACTTTAAAGCTGCTTTCTACTTTTCCAGCTTTTTACCTCTTCCCAACTACTCTCCACATCATTGGGGAAATTTATATTTTTCCTCAAAAATCTAAATTAGAAATAAATTATTTGAAGGTTTTTTGAAATATTTTTGGGGAAATTCCTAGCCTCTTTCCATACATCATTGATTAGGCAAGTGATATCAAAAATCTCATTTGGTCATAATGCACAAAAACATTTTATTTATTTTTTATAAAGAAATAATTAATTACATCCACACAATAATTATCCATTGGGTTCCACTCCCCTTTGGACAGAAGTTCAATGTCTAACTTGAAAACATAAAACTAGGGGTGTTACAGATTTTGCGGAAATTTATATAGTTGAAAAATGTTTTTTTGGAGGGGCTCCGTGAAAATTTCTGGCCGATGGAAAATTAGGCAAAAGTTCGGCCAAAATTTGAAAAAAAGTTCAGCCGAACATGGAAAAAAATTCGGCCAAACTATTAAGGCGTGAGACTTAATGGTCCATTTGCGCAAAAACTAGTTCAGCCAAACTTTGTAGAAAAGTTCGGCCGAACTAACGCTTCCCCAATTACGCAGGTCCGAGCTCTGAATACGTTTCTGCAACTTTGGACTGATTAAACTCCATGAAAAATTCTTAATTAACTGTTAGAACTAGGACAAGCATTTTCAGAATTGAATCTAATTTTAGGAAATACAACTTTTATTTAATTTCGTAAATATTTACTAATTTTAATTCATTTTGTAATAAAACGGGTGCAAACAATTTCTGAGGGTCATTGTGATTCAGTGAAATCAAAATTTTGTATCTCCAAAAATACATTGTAAAAAAAATTGAAAAAATTGTGGGGCATTACATTTGTTCGTCGTCTCTAATGGGTAGCTTTTAGATTTTTATTTTTTAACATATTTGTTAAGAAATTTCTTGTGTCGCGAAACATACTCAAAATATGCATTTTTTTCATATTGGACCAGTTGAAAAAATTCTAGTAATTATGATATGCATCCATTGGATTTGTAAATATGATGAAACCGAAGTAGAATCTATCTATATTGTTGTAACAGATTTTGTTTTCTGAAAAACACAAATTTTCAAAGAATACAACATTGCCTATTAACATGAATTCTTATCAATCCTTTGATTGTTAAAAGACACAGACTCAAAGAAATGCTAAGTTTACATATCAAATGTGCATAAAAAAATTCGAAAAAATAAGTAATAGAAAGCTAACAAAATTTCTGACAACTTTTATTTTTATCACAAAATGAAATTCTAAACAGAAAAATTGTTATAATTTGTAGAAAGTTGAAGAATTGAAAAAAATGAAATTGTTTTCTCAAAATAGGGCAAAGAGTGTAAGCCAACTTCACATTTTCACCCATCTATTAGAAGCATATTTCTCAATCCATGACTTTTCCGACTAGGAGAAGATTATTTTTTCACTCCTCAAAGCTACCCCCGATGTCAAGGATTGGTGGAAAACCTAATTTGAGAAAAAGGATGAGGGGGAACCCTCTCTATTCTTTGTCTTACCCAATTGAAATTATTTACGAGATTCCATAAAGGAACAATATTATCCCATGGGCAGCTATGAGGACAAGTACATACAATGGACTACGCTGCGACAACAAAGGGATCAACATGTGCATGAGATGACGAATCTATTCCATACCCTGCTCACAATGTTGGGTACCAAAGATTTAGAGAAAAAATTGGTGTTGAAGTACAACAGTTGTCTTCACAGATACATTAAGGAGGAAGTGGTCACATTTTAAGTAATGTGGCCACAACCACCAGAATATTCTCCTCCGCACGAAAACAACAAATGGACAAGGTCATGCAGAGTACAAAAAAATATTCACCTCACCCACAGGGGTGCCTCTTCACTGTCATGTCAAGCACCCCATCTATATGACCCAAGGTGGGCCATAACCCAATGGAATGATATATTGGTGGTTTATTTTGTAGAAAAATGAAACCAAGAGACAAATTCAGGAGCTGCTATAGAAATGTCACATATTGGAAATTTCATCACGTTTTGGGAGCCTGATCATATTGTTGTGGAAGAAATATGTGACTTTGAGACTCTGTATTGAATATTCGGCATTGAACAAGATCATTGTTTGGAATAGGTACCCGATCCCACAGATTGATGAACTTCTGGATAACCTTGACAGGGCGAAATATTTCAGCAAGATCGACTTGAAGTCTCAGTATCACCAGGTATCAATCGAACCCTCTGATGCGTGGAAGAATGCATTCAAATCCAAGGAGGGCCTTTTCGAATGGCTGGTCATGACTTTTGAGTTGAGGAATGCTACCGCAACATTCATGAGGATGAGGGATGACATCTTGAGGCCATTCAACAACTCATGTGTAGTAGTGTCCTTGGATGAAATCTTGATCCTCATCTAGACTTGAGAAGAGCACCTCCACCACATTTGATAGGTCCTCCAAACACTGCAGCAATAGAAGCTGTGTGCTAATTTTGAGAAGTGTACTTTTGGCATGACCCATGTTCAGTCTCTGGGATACATTATTAATGAACGGTGGTGCATGTGGATCCAACCAATATCCAATTAATTTGGCATTGGCTGGCCCCAACCACTCTAACAGAGCTTCGCAACTTTTTGGGCCTTGGTAATCTCTACCAGAGGTTTGTGTTGGGATTCTCTCATATCGCTTAGCCCTTGAGTCAAGTCACCAAGGGAGGAGCGAAGTAAAAATTATTTTTGTCGGAATCTCAACAAAAGGTGTTCATAGAATTGAAGCATTTCCTCTTCTCTGCCCCAGTGCTCACACTACCAGACTTGCAAAAACCATTTGAGATAGAGAGAAATTTGTATAACTGCGCTATAAGGGAAGTTCTTAATCAACAAGGTCATCTAGTGGCATATCACAGTGAGACACTATCCGACACAGTCCGCAAGTATCCCACTTATGACAAAGAAATATATTCCATTGTGCAAGATTTATGCAATTGAAGCATTACATTTTGGGGAAGGAAATGGTGATCCACACATACCACTGACCCTTGCACTTCATACAGTCACAGGGGAAGTTTTATAAATATCGCCATCAGAAGTGGTCTAGATATGTGCAACAATATCATTTGAACATCAGGTAAAAGAAGGGCAACACAAATAATGTTGCAGATTACCTCAATAGACCATCGATCCTAATGCTAACCACTGTTCTCAAATCTTGTGGGTATGATACTTTTTATTGGCCGCTCCTCTACAAGAGCGATCCACAATTTGGCCACACATACAAGACAGCCTTGGAGGGTATGCAAGTTCCAAATTTTCATCTCCAGGATGCACTGCTATGTCACCTGGGACACCTTTGTGTTCCTTCAAGAAAGCATGTCAAGATAATTTTGGAAGCACAATACAGTTGAGAAGTTGGGCATTTTAGGGTTGAGAAAATAGTGGCAGTACTGTAGAAGTATTTCTATTCACTGAAACTTTGATAGAATGTTTGGAATTACATCATATTCTGCACTACCTGCAATATTTCCAAATCGACCATTAAGAAGCAAGGACTCTATAATCCACTACGTACCCCTAGTTGACCTTAGGAATCCATCTCCATGGTTTACATGTCAGGCCTTCCTTCTAATAAGAATGGAAACAACTACGTTTTCGTCGTCATCGACAGATTCTCAAAGATGACCATTATGTTGGTCTGCTAGAAGAATATCATAGTAGAACCCACTCTAAACTCTTCTTTGAATGAGTGTGGGTACACTTTGGAATCCCATAGTCTATCATATTATATAAGGATAACAGGTTCCTTAGCACATTTTCGTCTAGCCTTTGGTCAATCTTGGACACCAAGCTCACAAATTCCACAAATTTCCATCCCCAAACTGATGGCCAAACAAAGGTTGTCAACATGAATATTGTACACATTATGCGCATGTACAATTCAAAGAATCCACGCACATGGGATAAGAGCCTTTCGTATGTACAATATATTTATAACACGGCTATACACCACTCAACCGGTCACAACTCTAGCAGAATATCCAACTGTATCAGGATGTTAAAGCTAGCCAAATCCTTCACCAAGGCAAGTGGTTCACCAGGTTCAAAGATTAGTAGAAATTTCCTCATCTAATGGAGGAACTCGACACAATGGGGACCATTGCTTCCTAAGGGGGGAGGAATCATATAGGTGGATATTGGTGGCTACTCACCTATTCCACTTGGGGCCCCACCATTGTTTCTTTTAGTTTTTTAGTTTCATTAATTATAGCACAATTTACTATTTTTAGAATTTTTTTGAGTTGTGAGCATCTACATCCGTTTTGGGGCCCTAAACAACATTGTTTTGGAAATATAGGAGCAACATGGGTTATTAACCAATTTTACTCACTCAAAATTTTTAGTCCTCAGATAGATATTTCAAATGACGTATGTATGCCAAAATTACGTCCCTGGGAATTTGATGTACCAATTTACCCAAATGGGGCCCATAGTTTTAGTGTTTCATCTCCTAGGGTTAGGTTCTTAGATGTTTAGGGTTTTCCATTCTTTATAAATAATAAATAGGCCATCGGTCCTCATTGTAACATAGTTTAGACGTCCATAGCGACCACATATATTCTCAAAGATAAGCTACTAGAGCCCTAGCTAGTTTATTTCCATTCTATATGTAAACAAATTTTAGTTATTTGGTATTAATGAAATGAAGTCTTATTTCCACTGCATTTTTTTATTTGTGGTTATATATGTATTTTGTTTCATTCCTGCATAAATACGGATCATAATATTAATACATTATATGTACAATAATATGTAATGGATTATAATATCAAGGTTTATAATATTGTTCTTAGGTTAGGTGTGTTAATCATAGGTTATAATATTAATCCTGAGATTTGCTATCTTTCCCATGGTTTTAAAAAATAATTCCTTGGGTTTATTACATTAATTCATAGGTTTTTTAATCCATTTGGTTTATAATATTAATAGTCCCTTGGGTTTATTAATCCCTTCAGTTTATATTCTTAATCATAAGGGTTTACAATATTTATACGTTTTATTTATAACATTAATCCCTTCATTTATAATCCCTTGAATTTAAAATATGAAGAATCCCTTTTATTTATAGTATTAATTAGTAGTATGTATACCCATATATTATGGTTTATAATCTTAGTGTCTATAATATTAATATTTGGTTTGATATATTAATAACAAGGTTTATAATATTAATAGTTGGTTTGATAATATTAATGATGATTGTTTCCATCCATGTATTTATAATGTTAAAATGCATGAGTATGGTTTACATCTATTCAAATATTTTGACCATTTATTTGGAGAACATCATCGACATCGATTTTAATATTTTTTCATAAATATTATTTTCCATCATCATATACACGTAACAACCTTCTTATTTTTGAAACAAAGTATCCATGAAAACGCAAATACAACTACTAAATACTTGCATCAACAACTTGATGATTTATTTTACATTTCAGCTTATTCAAAGTTGCGTTGGTACATTAGAAAAATAGGTTTTAATAATAGGATTTATAGTTTTGGTTTTCATATTAGATTTTATATTATTGGGTTTAATATTAGGGTTATAATATTGGGTTTAATGTTAGGGTTTATCATATTGGTTTTATATTTTTCGGGTTTGAAATATTTAGTATAAAATTAAGGCTTGATGTTCTCACGTTTCAGTGGTGTAAAAAACTATCTAGCATTGCATTTTGATAAAATTACTAGATTGTGACAAAGAATATGACAATCATTGTTGTAATGTTAAATTACATTGAAATTTTTTAAACGTCACATTGTTGGAAACATGGTTACAGGACAAAAATAATTTTTATATTCATTTTTGCAATTTTATTTTACATTATAATCTACTCACTGTCCCCTCTCAAAATTAAGAAATTTGGGTTTAAATTGAGGGATTTTATTATTGGGTTTCATATTGGGTTTATGAAACGGAATATGAAATCCAATGGGTTCCATTGTCCTATTGGAAAATTAGGGCTTATAATATTGGGTTTAATATTAAGGTTGTAATATTAGGTTTAATGTTAGGGTTTATAATATTGGTTTTATATTGGTAGGCTTTATAATATATGGTATAATATTTTCTATTAATGTTGTGAAGTTTGAATGGCGTAAAAATCTATCCAACGTTAGATTGTGATAAAACATTGTCACAATGTGACTAGCAATATGACAATAATTTTTGGAACCTTACATTGCATTGCATTGTTTTCAATGTCACATTGTGACAATACAATAGGGCTTCATATTGTGACATTTGCATGGTACAAAAATCAATCCAATTTCATATTATAACAAACATTGTTGCAAAATGACAATTGATCTGATAATCATTGTCATGAAGTTACATTACATTGCAATTTATCCAATGTCACCTCTCAACATTACAAAACTACGGTTTATAATCATTTGGGTTTATAGTACTAATCCCTCATGTTTATTAATTTGTTGCGTTTATAATATGAATCCCTTAGGTTTACAATATTAATAGTTTCTTGGGTTTATTAATACCTTCAATTTGTAATATTAATCCCTTTGGTTTTCAATCAGTTTTGAATCCCTTTGGTTTTTAAATTCAATAATCACTTGGTTTTATTATGTTCATCCCTTGAGCTTATTATATTCATCCCTTGGGTTTATTGATCACTTGTGTTTATAATATCAATCCAATCGCTTTATAATATTGGGCCCTTTATGAACAATATAATCGCTTGGGTATATAAATCCATTTGGATTATAATATTGAGCCATTTACAAACAATATAGTCACTTCAATTTATAATCCCCTCATTTTATAAATCCCTTGATTTTAAATATTAATATCATTAGTTTATGATATTAATCGCTTTAGTTTATTTATCACCTGGATTTATACTATTTATAATCTATAAGGCTTATTAATACCCTAGGTTTATAATATTAATCGCATGGGTTTATTAATAGTATTAATAAATTTGGATTTGGCAGACCCATTCAATTCTCGATGCAGAGTATTGGACCACCCTTAATTAAAATTGAAATTCAATGCTGCAGAAGGAGAGACGTGGACAAGATCTAAAAAGGGAGCTAATTTCCATGAAAATTTGGTTAAAATGATAAATTTTTATCTCAAAGGTGGAATCAATGCATCTAGAAGATATGATTAGTTTTAGAAATTCTGCCATGTAATTAAAATAGAGTGATTCTATGGATTAGTGAAGCTATTTTAGGGATGAAATCATGGATCCTATATGGTTCACTAATTTTTTATTTATTTATAATTTGAAGTCTATGTTGTATGGGAAAGGCAGCACAATATAAGATTCTGACCCATAATGATCTTAGCCTATAACTTGAGTTCGAGACAATAATGGAATTCATGTGTTTTTATGTATCTAGGAATAATCTGGATTTTGTATTATCTGTGTGTTTATTTAATATTGTTAAATTATAGGTTGTGTGAATATGAATGGTGAACGAAGTTCCTCTGAAATTCGTTGTAAATCAAAGTTTATGGAAGAATATAGGTTTATTAAGGCATGATTCTATCGATAGATACAAAGCAGTGTGTAGTGGAATGTATGGTGGTGATGAAATCACAGCAATGATAGTGAACTATGGATGGACCAGATCAGAGAAGATGGTTGGTGCACATCGCAATCAATGACTTTTATATTTACGTGTTAAAAAACCGCAAGTTAGATTGATTAAGTTTTGATGCGATGAAGTGGACATGTGTGGGCGTAGGTCCATCGCATATCGCGTAGTCCATGGTATATGGTATATAAGTGTTAACAGTGTAGAGTTAAATGTTATAAATGACGATTTGCGATGGGTTAAATTTCATGACATGCGAGAAGGTTTTTGGGCCGATTGCCGATGATTTAAAATATACAATTTGCGATGAGATATGGATTGAGATCTGTGATCCGTCTAATGTTGTTGAGTTGTGATAAAGCAACCCATTGTTGCATGATTTGGAATTTATGTGGGCCCATAGCCCATAGGTCTGCATATTGTGAAAAATATATAGTTTTGTTGCATCAAAAGTGGTATCAGGGCAAGGAAATATTTCTTGAAGAGCGTGTTTTGCATGCAAAGGAAGGAGGTACAAATATGATGAATATTGGTATGTGTGTGGTCTTTATGTTTTGTGTAGGTAGCAACATAAGAATGTCAGAAGATTTGTAGTACCCTAGATCAAGGAGTGCTCATACAGTTCCAGAGGAGAGAACTGGAGAGATGCCGAAAGACTGAGCTCAGAGGAGATAAGTTTAGTGAGGTATCATGTAGCAAGGAGGAGGCTTGCTACTACATATTTTTTGTTGCAACTCACGAATGCTTTTATAGAAATATTAAAAAGGAAATTCCAGAGAGAATGTGGGTAGAATTTCTAAGAGAAAGAAAAGGACTTGGTACTCATAACACGTAGTAGACTTGTTAGAGAGATCAAGAAGGCATACGACCAGGAGGTCATAAATTTTTGTACCTTGGGAGTTTGATGCAGGAGAATTAGACCAACCTTAATTAAAATTAAAATTAAATGTTGTGGAAGGTGAGGTGTGGACAAGATCTTAAAAGGGGGCTAATTTCCATGAGAATTTTGTTAAAATGTTAAATTGTTATCTCAAAGGTGGAATCGATGCATGTAGAGGATATGATTAGTTTTAAAGAATATATCATGTAATTAAAATAGAGTGATTCTTCAGATTATTTAAGCGATTTGTGGGAGGAAATCGTGGTTCCTAGATGATACACTCGTTTTGTAATTTCTTTATAATGTGAATTTTGTGTTGTATGAGAAAGGAAACACAATGTAACCTCAAGGCGAAATTGCGATTCAAGCCGATAGTGGCCTGAGCCTCTAAATCGAGATCGAGACAATAATGTAATTCACGTGTGTTTATGTATCCAAGAATAATATGGATTTTTTATTATATGTGTGTTATTTAATCTTGTTAAATGATAGGTTGTGTCAATATGAATGGTGAACGGAGTTCCTATGAATTTCGTTGTAAATCAAAGTTTATGGCAGAATACTAGTTTATTAAGGCATGGATCTATCGATAGATACAAAGTAGTGTGCAATGGAATGTACAATGGTGATCAAGTGGTAGAAATGATAGCAAACAATGGATGGAGCAGATCACAGAAGATGGTTAGCGCACATTGCAATCGATGACTTTTATATTTACCTGTTAAGAAATCGCAAGTTAAATTGTTTAAGTTCTGATGAAATGAAGTGGAAATGTGTGGGCGTATGTCCATTGTATATCCAATAACGCATGAGATATGGTATAAATATTAATGACATAGATTTAAATGTTAGAAATGCTGATTTGCGATGGGTTAAATTCTACAACATGCGATAAGGTTTTCAGGTCGATTCTCGATGACTTAAAATATAAGAATTGCGATGAGTTAAGGATTGCAATATATGATTTGTCTAAAGGTGTTGTGTTGCAATAAAGAGACCCGTTGTTGCATGCTTCCGAATTAATGTGGGCCCATAACCCACAAGCCCACGTATTGTGAAAAATATGCAGTTCTGCTGCATCAATTCTCCATATATTTATAATATTAATCCCTTGGGTTTGTAATATTAATCCCTTATGTTTTTAATTGCTAGGGTTTGTAATACAAATTCATTTTTTTTTATTAATCCTTAAGGTTTAAAATATTAATCCCTTGTTGTTTTAATCCTTAAGGTTTATAATATTGATCTCTTTTCTTTATTAATCCCTTTGTTTTATAATATTAATCTCTTCGATTTATTAATCCTGTGCATTTAAAATATTAAAGCTGGGTTTTTAATTTCATGGGTTCAAAATATTAATCGCTTGGGTTTTTAATTCCTAGGGTTTATAATATTGATCCCCTCAGTTTATGATATTAATCACTTAGTTTTATAAATCCCTTGGGTTTATAATAATAATCCCTTAGGTGTATAATATTAATGATTCCTTGAGCTTATAAATCCCTTGGGTTTATAATATTAATGTCTTGGGTTTATTAAATATTTAGGTTTAAAATTCCTAGGGTTTAAACTCATAAGCTCATTGGTTTAATAATGTCTTTGGTTTGTAATATTAATCCCTTCGGTTTTTAATACCAAGGGTTTATAATATTAATCACTTGACTTTATTAATCACTTTTATTTATAGTATTAACTGGGTGGGTTGTAATATTAATAATTTGTTGGGTTTATTAATGTATTGAGTTTATAATATTAATATGTTTTGTTTCATATTAATGTCCTAGGTTTCAATCGGTGGGTTTATAAAGTCAATCCCTTGCATTTATTAATCCATTCGATTTATTAATTTATTTTCTTTATAATCCCTTGGGTTTATAATATTAATCTCATGGGTTTATGAATCCCTTTGGTTTATAATGATAATCTCTTAGGATTTTAATATCTATATTTTATAATATTAATGACTTCGATTTATTAATTCTTTGGATTTATAATATTAATCCCTTGGATTTTTAATCCCTATGGTTTATAATGTTAATCACTTTTGTTTATAATATATAGGGTTTATAATAGTAATACCTTGTATTTTTAATCCCTAGGTTTATAATAATAATATCTTATGCCTGGAGGATGTTGTAGTCATTGCCAATGAAAAGCGTCAGTTTAAGCGTAAAGTACGAGAAGCCCTAGAAATCATTAAACACTCTAACAACCTCAATAGAGATGGAGGCTTAGAGATTAGCATGAATTGGATTCACATCCTTTCTTGTAATTAAAAAATTCCTCTACTCAATTTTGGTTGTCATGTCCTGGTCTTTCCTCTCACTCAACATTGCCCTTTCTTGCTTCCCTGTCATAGCATTTTCATTTTCTCCCACCTCTCTCATTTCCCCTTCCACTCTCCTTCCTATCTCCTTTTTCCATTCTAGGCCTTCCTCCTATCAACCTTCCGCCTTTCCATAGTTCTTTTCATATCTCTTAAAGCTCCTCATCCCCCTTTAGCCCCTCCCTCTTGTTTCTGCATCCTGGTTTATTTTATCTTATCAAGAGGAGCTGCATTACCTAATTATATGCGCCTTTTAAATCATAATAAGAAAAAGTATAATAATCTACTTAATTTCTACCACATTTAGGAACATTTTCATGACCCTATATTATGTTAGGCTCCCCTTAACTTTCTATCTAATTTAATTAAAAATATACCTAGTATTGTCCCTTAGGGTTAATAACAACCTTCCTTATAGTTGGATAACCCTCACTTTTATAATTAATTCAAATAATATATAAATTAATTAATTTTAATGAAATGAATATTATATTAATTTTACAACATAATAACAAATTGAATATTATATTAATTAATATTATAAATGAATATTATATAAATATTACAATAAAATGAATATTATATTAATAATTATTATATTAAATAGAATTACAAATATTTTACATTAATACATTATACACTCATCCTCTCATACTTATTTACTTCTATAAACCTTTAGGATCAACATTATAGTTAAAGTTTCCTTTTAAATAATATCATTACTTCTAATCTAGGTAGGATTTCCTTTAGACAATAAATTAACATTAAAGAAAAAATAAAAAATTGGTCAGCCCTTTTCATCTACCTTTTTCCCACTATTTTTTGACCTATGATTTGTTCTCTTCTTTGCAGGTTCTCCTGAAGATGAGTCTCGATTTAGACTCGAAACATAAACCAAAAAATGTTGACTGTGGATAATTCGAGTTTGACATCTGAATAATCTCTTATGTTTAATAATCACTTGGCTTTATAATATTGATTGTTTTGGTGTATTAATCCCTTGGGTTTATAATATGAATAAATGTTTAGGTTAAGTAATCGTTTGGGTTTATCATTATTTAGTCCTTTGGGTTTAGAATATTTATCCTTTGGTTATATTGATCGCTTGTTTATATAATCTCTAGGGTTTATAATATTAATCCCTTTGGTTTATAATATTGATCATTCCTTGTGTTTATCAATCCCTTCGGTTTGTAATATTGATCCATTCGTTTTATGATATTCATCCCTTAGGTTTACAATATTGTTAATCGAACGAGTTTATTAATACCTTCGATTTATGAATAATATTAATATATGTGGTTTTAGCATATCCTTCCAATTCTCGATCTGTTTCTAATATTAATCCCTTGGGTTTCATTTGTAAGTTTATAATATTAATGACTAATATTTATTAATTCATTTTATTTTCAATCACTTGGGTTTATAATATTGATCCCTTGAGTGTAATAATCTCTTGAGTTTATAATATTAAATTCTTTGGTTTATTATTATTATCAATTATTGTTATTAATATAATAAAATAATATTAGGTTGATATTAGAAACCAAATTTAGTATTATTATTATTGTTAATCTCCATTATTTTTAACATTGATCTCTTTAGTTTATTGTTATTAATTATTTATTATTAATTATTATTAGTACTAATGTTATTGTTATTTATTTATTATTATTGTTGTTAATAATTATTTAATGTTATTAATATGATTAATTAATATTAACAAATATATTATAAATTAAACTAATTATTATTATTAATCATTTATTAATTTATATTCGCTTTATTACTATTATTAATTATTATTATCAAATAATTAATATTTCTATTCTTATTATTAATTTCATATTCTTGTTAAAAATTATAATATAATAATAATAACTATTATAAAAATGGTAATTATAATAATCATGTCAATACATTTGGAACCACTTATTCTCGTTAATTATTTGGGAGAAAATGAAGTAAATAATATTCATGTCAATAAGTTTCAAGCCACTTAATTTGATTCATCATTTGGACATACATGGATAGATCAATTAGAGACTTATAAATAGTAGAGACGCAACGACTAGTCCTTAAAAGTAATTTTATTTATTTAATTAATTATAATTATTGATGCATTAATGTATCATTAAATGAGAAGAAAATTAGAATGAAAATAATAAAGTCAAAAGGAAAATACTAAAAAATATAAAATTATTAAGAAATCCAAATAAAAGAAAATTTCAAAAGTCTAGAATATATAAGACAAAAGAATGAGAGATATTAGGAAATTCTTATGAGATCAAACCAAGATAAAAGAGAAAATAAAACTATACAACTGAATCGTAATACTATAAATATGAAAGAATATGAAAGAATAATAAATAGAATAACTTAATAAACTTATTAAGAGAATTAGATTTACAAAAATATTTACTATTGTTAAAAAATAAAATAAAATAAAACTAGGAATAAAGAGAGGGGATTGAACCATAGTTTCTCTTTCAATCATCATTTCTATTAAGCCTTTTGGAATTTTTCTCAACTTCATTGGCCTCCCAGTACGATGATGTAAGTAATTATACTTGACAATGACCTCGAAAACCTCAATACTAATGTGGCACTTGGTCTTAACCACGTGCTCTGCCAAAGCCGTGCAGTGAGTCCTACATTGTTTTATGTCACCTGAATGTTCTTTAATTCCTTGATTAATGGAATGACTAGTTTCTCTAATGTATGTGGTCCCACAGGAATATGGTACCAAATAAACACCTTTCATGTCTTTGGGATTCAGAGGGACTTTGAGAGATATTAGGGAGTTGTGAATCTTGTTCAAGACTATGAAGGTAGAAGAAACATCGTGCTTCATAAAAAGCTAAGAAATCTTGTCATTAGTTTCTTGTATAAAGGGAAGCTAATCAATGGAAACCAAATCCCTAGGTTCTTTCTTAATCCTCAGAACATTGGTTGTCTTTCGGAAAGCTTAGAAACATTGGGATCTGCTATAACCATTCATTTCAAAACATTAAGAGGATGTTTTTTCTCATGCTTCAAGTTATCTTCATCAACAACCTACAAAGCAGGAGTAGCTAGAGTGTTTAGAACCAAGTAGCTAGAGTGTTTAGAACCAATACCTTCTCAGAATAATAATTATGTGATTGAGCATGAAATAAATGTTCAATGTGCATTTTCTTATGAATAACTCAACAAGAAAAAGGACCATCAAACTTCTTAGAAACCAAAACTTCAATGAAGGGAAGGTTTCCATCATCCTCATATTCCATAATCAAATTTACATTGTTATTATTTTTTTTATATACTTATTAATATCAATTTTGATATTAATATTAGATTTAGATTACTTATTTCAACCACATTTATTAATGTGGTTGTGCATGCAATTGAGCCAAGAGACTCATTCTATGGCCCAATATGAAGTTGATGTGTTAGTATGTCCTTCCTCAACATGGAGTTGAGCATGGAGTTGAGTTGTGTTCTGATTAAAAAAGAAAAAAAAATCTCCAAATCAATCCACTTATGTGAATATAACTTTATTTATATTTATATATTGAAAGAAAATATTAAAGGAAAATGTTGTATATAACAAAATATCAAAAAATATTTTAATGTGAATTAATATTTACTTATACTTGAAGATATTTAGCATTCAATAATACAATTTAAATAATGAAAAATTGCACCTATTCTTTTTGCACTTTCTCCCTCTGAGCTCTTGTTAGATCCATGCTTAAGATAGATCTATATTGGTTAATATATAACAAATTTACCGATGAAACGAGAACTATTGCCTCAAAAAGAGAACTCTAGCCCAAAAGAACTCACAAACATGAAAAAACACTCCAAAATCTAAAAGTATGTATTACAGAACGCAGTCAAATTTCAACATTTTTTTAAATTATGCTAAATTTTTTTTTTTTTTTTTTTTAAGGATTGAAAAAACCCCTCGAAACAAAAAAAATGTTGATGCTAGAATAACAAAAAAAAATTGGGTCACAATTTTGACACTTTTTAACAATGGAATTAAAGACAAAATATTGGAAATATTAATTAAAAACATTAAAAAAAACACATTAAAATGAATTTTTTATTCAATAACCAAAAAAAAATAAAAAAATAAACCAAAATGGAAGAAAAAATAAAATAAAAAACATATTAAAAGAAAAAAATCAAGTTTATATAAAAAAAATTAATAATTAAAAAAATACAATAAAAACAAATAACAATAATAATAATTTAAAAAAAAAAATTCTTATAAGTATTTACAAGAAAACATTTAAAAATTAGATATTAATTTTCCGGATTCAACTTTTTCACGTAAGTCATTTATCTATGGTCATTTCCATGAGAGGTAATAATTTCTTCTGATTTTGAATAGTCCACTGAGTACTCATTGCATCTAGTGTGCTCAGAGGAGTGAAGAAGTGAGATTGAAACTAGTGAAATGAATCACATAGTGTCAATCATCACTTCCAGGGCTTGCACTCGGTAATGAGGACTTTCCGGGAAATCGCCCATCACAAATCATATATTATTAAAAAAAAATCATAAATTATTAAAAAATAATAATTAAAAAAAAAATTGAAAATAAATTAAAATTAATAAAAATTAAAATTTCAAAAAAAATCCTATAAAATAAATTAAATTAAATTATAAAAAAATTATAAAAAAATATAATTTAAAAAAAATAAAAAATAAAAAAAAATTAAATTTCAAAAAGAAACAAAAAATAAATAAAAAAGAAGAAAGATTGATTTCGCACTCGTGAGGCCGACACGGCTCCCCTCCACCCGGTAGCGAGGCCCTGAGTCTGCCTAAACGAGGGAGGTTGATTAAAGAATCGATAACCCTCACCGAGATATCCTCAAGGAAAATCATATTTTATTTTTATTATATTTTTAAAATTAATTTGCTTTAATTATATATAAAAGAATTAATTTAAAAAAATGATTAAATAAAATTTATTTGCGCTAAATTGAAGCAGCCTGAGTGAGAGAGGTCGATTTTCTGAGAATCGACCTCTAGACCTGGCCGCAAGACAGAAGGGAGTTGTGCAACTCCCCTTCGCAGCCCGTTGGGCGAGGGAGCAGCATCGGTAGGTCCATTCAAACATTTCGTGATATCATTATTTTGCGCATTTTCCGCGCGATTTATTCATGGTCCAATCATAATTTTGCACATGGAACTTTAAATTTCAATATCGATGTCCTGTGTTTAATTGTGATCAGATTGATTAAGCAAGAAACTATGTGGTGGAATCAATACTCAGCAAATCTAAACTGCCCTGTCACCATCGAGGAAAATGCTTGATTATTCAGGTGTGGAGTTTGGAGAAAACCTAGGTAAGAGATTTCTAGCATTGCGATGTGTGGTCTCTGAAGATAGTGCAAATTTCATCCAAATACAGGTTCGTAATAGAGACTACGGAATTCATGGATTTGAAGATTTGCAATTCAGCCATCTTGAGTTGTAGATTTGGGCATGATATTTATTGCTGTTTTGGCAAGAAATATCATGAAAAAATTTAGGGGCTAATATTTGTAGGTAGGTGGGTAATTTTCAATATTTTTTTAAAAATAGATTTGCCAATTTCAATTTTTTTCAAATTGATTTGCCCAAATTTTATAATATAAAATTATTTCATCACCAAAAATTTATATATACAAATAAAAACAAATTAGAAACCTAATTTTTTTTATAATCAATTAGATAAAAAAAAAAACAACAATATCGTTATAAATATCTCACAATTATTAATTCGACTATGCTATAAATTTTTGGAGCGATATTGTCCTAATCAAAGTCACCAAAATCTATTGATCATTAACGAAAATGTCGAAATGAACACTTTTCTTTCTTTTATATGCGGGATTTATCGCACAAGAACTAGGCATATGCAAAAAACAAGTTTTGATATTTGTTGGAACTTTGAATGTATATCGACCATCAAGGACCATCAAGGAGGGGATATCGTTTCCTAGCCGAGAATCACTTGATTGCGTTGGTTTATGTTCTGTGAATTGGTTAATGTTAACTTGCTTGGTTTACCTTGTTAAGGGGTATAGTTTTAATTGATACAAATTTTATTTTTCACAATATTAATATTAATATTAATATTCATATATATATATATATATATATATATATATATATATATATATTAATTAGTTTTTATGATGTTTACATTTGAATTTATTTTAGATAACAACACACATGGTTTTTAATTATTTTTTTATGTTACCATTTGTTGTTTAATTGTAATATTTAATTCATGTTTATTTATTCATTTAATGTATTTTGTCAAATTTATTTTATATAACAACCTATATGGTTTTATTTTTTAAATTTTTGTTTTATGTTATCATATGTTTTTTTTTTCAAAAAAAAATTGAGCTTTTCATATTGAAACAAAAATTTACATTGTACATGCATTGAAACATTTCTTAGTCTAGGACACAACTCTAATGATTCTCGTCGTTTTTTGAACAACATCCTAAAAAAACCAGACATTCAGATGTGTTATGTTTTTGTTTTCATACAGAAGAAAAATCACCAAAAATAAATTCCATGTTTACCTCCACACCTCTTCCGGAGCCTCGTCTTATGAGGAAAAACCAACCCAAATAGAAACAATGTAGAAAAAAATGTGATACTGATATAACATTTTAGATGCAAAAATTATTTTTTGCTAGTACAAGAAAATAGTTTAAATAGTCTTTAAGAGTTGGTCTGCCTCGGTGTTATGTTCCTTGTAATTGTGACACATAGCAATGTAAGTAAAGTGTTCTTTCAGTAACCAAATATCATCAAGAATAGGACTTAATAAAAGGTTTTGACATTTTTTTCTTTGGGACTTGATAGGAATTTTTTGGAAGAGACCAGCCAAGATGAACCCTAATTTTTTCTTATCTTGTAACTCTCTCGCTGCCACCGTCAGGCCTTTACCGAGCCCTGCAAATCATGGATTATAGAGGTCAAGTGTGCTCTGGATGCCTCTCGGGCCCTGCATCAAGTGCAACTTCATGGAAGGTAATGTGAAGAAGACAAACAATGGGCTTAATAAATGCCCCACCCCCTTTGAAGAAGACAAGGAAGTGGCTACAACTGATGTGCAGGTATTCGGTAGCCTCGCAGATAATAAAGGGAAGGCCCTATGTCCCATTGAAATCCTAAAGGTCGCTAGGAACTTCTGCGCACTACCTGAAAACGAGCAAGGCAACGATCGTTCTAGCCTACCCCTGTCCTGCAACAATCCATTGCTCCAGTGGGCTACCTCGTAGTTTACCAGTCAGAGAATCCCTTGCACCAAGGGAAATGGAAAAACAAAAGAGGTTGCCTTGGACTGCAGTGAGCTGACCAGGATAGTCAATCTGGGCTCTCAACTGCGCTCTGACAACTTGGGTTCCCTAGATCCCTCATCCCCTCTTTATCATATTAAGAGCTCACCTTTCTTTGGAAAATCTATACTTCAATGGGTGCGCTCAAAGGATCTGATTCAGAACCTCATGCATGCCCTCAAACAAAGGCTGGGGATTCCATCAATTTTTCAGATATTTCTATACGGAGGTAAACAGCTAGAAAATTCTCTTCCACTCTCATTTTATAACATTTAAAGAGATGGTTTTGTATTTTTAGCCTTTTGTCTGCGAGGGGGAGTAGGCTAGAATCCTTCTTCTTCTCCAGATTTCTCTTACATGAATGTTTTCCATGCACAACCTTCCAAGAAAGTGGCTCAACTCTCTGAGGCTCCAAAGCCCATTTTGGTTGATAAACTAGAGGAATTCCCCTCCATACAAATCTCCCATCCAACTCTTGAAGATCAGCTTCAAATACATGTGTAATCTGCCATCATCTGCCTCTTTAATAAACTCTTCCCTCGCACAACAGATCTCTACCAATTGATTCACTCCACCTAGACCAACAACAACAAGGTTATCTTCTCCTTGGAGTATTTCTTCATAGTGGTGTTTTCCTTCAGCGAAGATTATAAAAAATCCTTGACTAGGGGACCATGGTTTTGGGGAACAGCAGGGCTATTCCTCAACCACTAGTTCCCAAACTTTGACCCCTCTATGGAATTCATCACCAAGCTTCCTATTTTGGTCAGGCTTCCAAACTTACCTGCGTATTTATGGCACTTTTCAATCTCCCAAGGAGTTGGAAATACCTTGGGAAACTTTCCGGCAATGAATCCATATAGGAGGGGAAGGAATATAAACCTACGACAGAATATGTGCTGAAATAGACATAAGAAAAGCTCTGCTTGATCAAATCAATCTAAAAATTGGGGATTTCTTGTGGACGCAAACCATGGACTATGAGAGCACCTCCTTCCATTTTTGTCACTCCCATCAAATAGGGCACCTTGAGAACTCCTGCACCACGTTCTTCTCCCAAAAGAATAAAAGTAATCACAAATATAAATAAAAAATTTGGAAACCATATGATCTGCCCCCCATGGATGACATTGATTCCTTCATCTCGTATGAGGACGACACTAAGGCATAAGTGGAGGCTACAACGCATACGAAGGATACATCCTTGACTAGCCCTGATGGACTAACTACTTCCTAGAATACATATAAACAAACTCATGAGTCCTCCTCCCCCGATTCGGATAAGGAGGTGCCCCCCACAGTAAAAAAGAATCTTCAAGTAGTTCTAGCCCATCCGCACCAAACTGGCTGGGTCAAAGTTAACAAAAAGAAATGAAAAAAAATGTTGTATGGAGGATTCGACGCATTCTAGGTTGATTCCAATGACTATCTCTTTTTTCTTCCTTATTACACTTGTTGGTTCCTTTGCTTATCTACTGATCACTTTTCAGGACCAAGGTTTACGGTTTATCATTTTTGGCTTCCCCGCTTTATAGCTTCTCTTCACTGTAACTTTAGTTTGTACTATATGATTTCTTAATAAAATTAGTCTTATTTATAAATAAAAAATAAATAAAAATTGGCACGTAAACTCCTTGTTGAACTATTTGACGATGTTCAGAGAATCTCTAAATATTTGATCTAAATTTAGTTTGGATTTCTTTTAGTTCTTCATAGTCATTGGTCCCAATCCCAAGCCTTATAGAGGTGTCAAATCTCCTACATGTGCTTATATGAACTAGTAGTTCTTCCCCACATTTGTTTGTGGAGCTAGAGGCACTGTCAAAATAAGACCACGAGATGATTCTCCTTATCTACTCAGGGATGATCACCCTATGTTTTGTTTTTATGTTATAATCAGGCAATAGCTCATATATGACAACACATTCCAAGGCTACAGAGTGATATGGCATCTCCTTGTCTCTGAATATTGACCTATTCCTAGAGATCCAAAGACCCCAGATTATAAGAAGTGGAATCGATTTGTCTTTCTCTTCTTCACAATTGTTCCACCAGTTCTGCCAAGATTCATCTATAGAGTTCCCTCTCCAAGTTTGAATTTAGCCGATCAGGTTCCTGAATTATATCCAAGCATATTTACTATATAAGTAGTGGATGAACGAGTGACAAATAAATACAATAGTTTTTTTACAAAGGGAGCATCCTCTTGGACCTTCCTTCTTTATTTTTTGTATATTGTCTCAATTAGGGACTTCATTTTTCAGAATACACCAAAAGAATTTATGGATTTGAGCTAGAAACTTTAGTTTCCAGAGTGGTTTGTCCCACCACTAAGGGTTCTCCCATCCTTTCTTCACCATGAGGTAAGAATATCCAAAATTTGGTGAATATTTTCCTGATGGGGCATGTGCCTAATGGAGTTCATCTGGCCTATCAAGTAGCATTACATTTGTTCTGATTATCTTGTTGATATATAGTTTCCATGCCTCAAAAAATTATGGAATCAATTGCAAATATTCTCCTATCATCCACCTTTGCTACCATAAAGTTTTGGATCCTTATTTTTCAATTTGGTTCATGAAAAAGAGGCCTTTTTCGGATAAATGGTTCCTTATATCTTCAGATAGCACATACCCCGCTTTACACCCCACCTAAGAATCCAATCCTATCTGAACTTCTTATCCATTTCCTACCTGCCAAACCAGACCTTCCTCAATGATTTTTATGGATCCCAGGGTAGCCCTCCACACCAGCGAATCTTTGGATGACTTTTTCTTAGGGGTCCTTAGCCAATTGAGGAGAGGCCTTGGGTCAATATACTTCATTTTCATAATCGAGGTCTGTTGAACCCTTAGTTAAACTGGGGGGGGGGTGAACTAGTTTAACACATTCATGGACTTTTAAAAAAATTTCATTAAAACTTATTTACACCTTCATTTCATGTTTAACTTAATATGTGAGTAATCTTAGAATGTGAGAAGTGAGCATTAGTGTAATGTAACAATAGACTTAATATGAGAACAACAAGTATGAAGCAGATGATATAAACCATATAAACATATAAACATCATGCACAGAGACACCAGATATAAGTGGAAACCCATAAAGGGAGAAAACCACATCTTATTATTGTTGTGATGCAAGGGCAAGCTCCAACTCCCTCTCACCACTGATTTTCTGTAGGCAGCAACCTACAGGAGGCTCCTACCTCAATTCTGCAAGCTACAACTTTCAAGGAAGCTCCAACTCCCATCAATTTTCTGCAGGCACAAACCTACAAGAGGCTCCTACCTCAGTCAGCTACAACTCACATCTATCAAGCTACAACATGATAGGGAAGCTCCAACTTCCTTACTTTTTCAAAAGAAAAACACTTGCTAATTTACCTTGGATATCAGCTCTGTTATGTACCTTCTCTTCTGTTGTTCATCTGTCCTCATACATGTCCCGTATCATATCTGCATCTTCTCGGATTCTCTATCAACTCGACCTTCTTCTTTGCTCATATCCTCCTTCCTTTTTGCCTCACTGCTTCATTTCTGCATTCTTTTTCCTCACTCTCTAACTTCTTTATGCATATCAATGTGATGTTATTTATAGAAATTCCCTTATGACTGTTAGCATTCCTTCGGGAATTTGAAATGGGTAGCCATGCCTCTTTGCCTTCTGCCTTCTCATTTATTTTACCCACTCATTCAGAAAAATATAACAATATGCGTTAATCTAAATATTACAATGGGAGTTTTGTTTTCCTCCAGAGACTTGCTAATGCATCACAAACAATATAAAATCAATTACAACATTTACATTCCCATTTTCAGATACGTATATAATTTTCACTCAGTCTTCTTTCTAGCACTTGACTTGCTGGTTTTGTCTTTTCTGCTGCTATTAGGGAACTATTCTTCCTTCTTCTTCTATTCACTACAATTGTGTATTTGTAGCTGTCATATAACTATTTTTCATATTCTGTTCACTGTTTTCTGCATATTCTCTAGTTTTCTATGCTTGTACACCTGTCAAATTCATTCATGTGCATATTCCTATTCACTATGTATGTATCGCTGTCGAACCCACATTTTAACTTTCCTGTGCATATAAATGCATTCCACATTTTCACTCAAATAATTCTCAACCAATCTGGGAAATTTTAATAACATGCGGAAAATTTTATTTTACTGTAGTAATCCCATGGTTGGGACCATATGATGGTTCATAATAGAACGCGTATGGTTTAGACTCAGAACATTATTAAAGCCAACATCCCGTAGTCTTCAGGTCCACACAAATCAATTTTAGATGGAAACACATTCAAATGCTTCCACTATCCCGAAGGAAATTTCACATTTCTGCTTCAGACAAGATTCAACTTTGATTTACACACAGACCCAACATACTAATGGTCTTGGCTTCCATATTTCAAATTCATCTTTTGTTTACATCAATGTGAACCATATGAGCTTTATTATGGTGTGAACCAATGTTTACATTGATGCTGAGTTCTTTTTACCCGAACGCTATTGAACCTTCCACAATACTTTATGATTAACAACCATAGACTTTTCTTACTCCTTGATGTGATTACACCTCTTGCGATAGTTCACTGTGCACTGCACTTCACTGTGCCAATGCGATGAATCGATCTGATGCGATGGTTCACTGTTCACTGCACTTCACTGCATCGACGCGATTAATCGCAACTGAATACTTCTGATTGCGATTGATGCATTTGCGAAGGACCCGATGTGGTCATCTCAATCGCAGCTTTCAATAGAGTGGTCCGATGTTCTGCTTCTTTCCGATGCAATGGCCTACTTTGATGCTGGAACTTAAACACGTATGAATCACAGTTCATAAACCCATCGGGTCTGCATCGCAATCGCAATCGCAATCGGAACTTTTATTACAATGTTCTGCAATTATGATTTTCTTTGATGTGATTCATAATGGTCCCACTTTATATTGCTTCGTTTGTTTTAAACACCGAACAATAGAGCCTTTGGTTCTATTAATATTGCACACAAGCATATAATACTTATGCTCTTATATTGTACCCTTGGTCCTTTGTATATAAAGTTCTTACACATATATATACTTGTTTCTTTAGCTTTTATGTATCCTCCAGCTTGGGTTAAGATTCTTAGAATATTATGTAGGGGGTCCCACACTATACGTATAATATCATCCGTCAACATAGTATTAAGTCTTTGGCTCAGATTTAAACCCAGTACTAATATATATATTTATATAACCTCTCGGGCTCCATAGTTTGTTTAATGCTTCCGCTCCTAGCATAGACTTAGCCATGTTCTTTATTCGAACCTTAGTCTTAATGCTACAAAATAGTTTCGGCTCTTTTAATTACATACACCCATGCTTATAGCATTCACTCAAGGTTTTTATATATATATATATATATATATATATATATATATATATATATATATTAATGCAACACATATATCATATGGTGGTTCATGGGTCCCACGCTCTACTATTCACCCTCGTCAGTTAAGTATATCCACGACTTCATTATCAAATACATATCAATACCTGAATTAACCCTTGACTTTGTCATAGACCCCGACGCATGAAAATTCTATATATATTTATCCCTGACCTAGGTATTAAACCTTAGGCATTTCAAAATGTATCAATATGCATCCAACAAAAGTCCACATGCATTTTCCTTTGGTCCCACAACATACGACTTAACATTTGGGTTAATTTTCAATTAACAATACAACTGTTGATTCAGGCCCATTAATTAACACACCACACACATCTGAGGGCTAATAAATTTTTGCTTTGTCTTGGACGATCCAATGATCATCACCCATTTTTGCGTAATTTAGATGCACTGACATTAATTCTCAGAAGTCGCACGATGAAAATGGTTTTGGAAAACTATCTTAGGACACGTGGCATCTAAAAACATATATCACATTTTTATTGACAATTCTGCTTCCCACTTTAACTGTCATGCAAACCCACTGGTTTTTTAGTGCTGGGTTTACAATTCCTTCACGGTTCCGTTCGTGACTCAGGGTTCCTTTCTTCTTTATTTATTGATCGATTTTATATATATGAACTCTTCCTTTTTATATGTTAACCTTTGGTTTATCAATGTTTCAACATTTTATTATAAACACACTCCGTTGTGTTCTCGGCTCTTCCACATGTTACCCCACACTGTTCTATCCTGATTATACATAGATATCAAAAGGGCCCACCATTTCATTTATCAGAGAGCAAACCCTCTCTTCATTGGTTACACTTAGCAGCTATGTACTTGACCTCTCAATGAATACTGAATGAAATTACACGACAGAACTTGTAATCTCCTCTTTTGAATGCTCTGTAAACTGTGATCTCAAAATGTAACTTAAACCCCGATTCACTGCAAACCATTATAGCGCCTTTCTCTTTAAATGGCAGAGATTTAATATACAATACCACATGAACAGAATAAGCCTCTTGAGTTCCTATACAGAAACAATTCAATTGTTTTCTTCACAGCATTGGACAAATCAATACACCGTGAGGTAGGACCCTCAGGGGATTGTCAACATAACAACGAACTCTGAAACACTGCAATTTCTATTCACACAGTCAATCATAGGGTTCCATCACATAGGTTTTGACTAAGGAATACATATATGGCCCATACCGAATTTACACAATTGATTATTCATTCTTGATCTCACAGTCAACCCTATCTCAACAGTTTATAGATTTTCTTCCATTTTCTGTAGAATACCATAAAAAACTTTGCCACAGAGTTTATTTAAAACTGTTTATGAACCCTGATAGGCTCACAATCATCAATTCCTCCACCACATACAATATTCACACTTGAAATCCCTTTGTACCTAGTTTACACTATCCACAAACCCTGAACATTCTATTCATACTTTCACAAACAATTGCAGAAGTCAATACATGTTTCTTATTCAGAACCAGTTTCTCATTATATACATATGAAATCAAATACATCTACTCCTTGACTGATGCTACTCCTTGAATGATGTTGCTCCTTTCTTCTCTTTTTGCTGCTTCTGCTGCCTCTCCAGATCTCCAATCACATGACCCTTCTACAATTTCCTCTGCTTCATGTCTCATGCTCTCTTTGCCTTGTTTTTGTTTCAAGTGCTTCTCCTTTTCCATCTCCTTTGGCATCAAAGACAACATTTCAAATAGTCTCCCCCTTTGCCATTGATGGCAACATATCCTCTGCTCCTTGTTTTACTTGCTTTTCCTCCCCCTTTGACATCAATGGAAAAGGGATGTAGATCTCTTAGTGTGGATTCTATCTTTGCATTTCCTTTCTCTGATTTGTGTTTAGACCTTCTTCTTTTGACTTTGTACCCTACTGCTCCAGACTGGTGTTGAGAGAACACTTTTGAGACTTATTGAACTTGTATATACACTGTAAGTTGATACAATCCCAAAGCATATACTCCTTGTATAGAGTGTAGGTGATGACAGTCATATAGAATTGAATAATTAGAGAAGCATCATTGGATCAATACTTAAAAAATTGTGAATGCTCCATGTGACATATCAAGCTTTCTTTAGCTATACTTCAGTCTGTATTATAATCTTCATCTATGATGCATATCTATACTTCCTCTTGTTGGTGCTATGAGCTCGGATGCTGATAAGGATATTAATCTTAATAGTTGAAAGGTTCTTGCTACTTTTCATGTTGAATGTAGATAATGCTAGGAATACTACCTTTATGTACTTTTTCCACAATCCTTTGATCCTGAGGACCTGTACCATACTGCTGCTCCACTGATAACACCTGGTATTCTATTGATAGGCATGCTGCTTGTACCTAAATGGGAGTTGATACTACTCTGATAAACCATGTACAGATTTCACTTCAGTTTTCACATTTACCCATAATTTAAGATATCCTACATACATTCCTCTATTGAGTTTTCCACTGTTCACATCAACAGTCATTAATATCCTCAATCTGATCTTCTCATAATTAACTATTTTCTTATTTTGTCATTTTGTTCAAAGGAATGTCACTACATTTTTCTTTCTAAGACCGCTCTAGAATCATTGCTGCCTTAAAATTCAATTCAACAGTTCTAATATAAATATCTTTGGGAAGGCATCTTCAATTTCTTTTCTACAAATGTTCATGGGTTGATTACTCAAGGATTTATTACTCACTTAACTGCATTCCTCCAATTGGACTATTCATAGACGAAAGATGTAATGAACTGATGATAGGCACTTTTCTTTCTCATCCTTCTTAATGGGATTCATTTTTAATTCTAGCAGTACGATGCATTATGTGATCATCCTTTAATGTGCTGATATCTTCTTAGCTTACATGTCCATTGCTGATGTTTCCTTTATCGTCAAGGTTGTTTGCTGCCTTCTCTTCTTCCATCAATCTGTCAGCTATTGAATACTTCAAATAATCTTCTTCCTCTACAGTTCTCTCTTAGAGGAATTTTCTTTTCTCTTCCTGGTCCTATAGCTGTTCTCATACTAAGAAGCTCTTATTAAACTGCTTTCAAGGGGACTATTTATGAACTACTCTCCCCCTAGGATGTTGCTTCATATTTATCATTGTTTGGGTATTTGCTTTGTTTTCTAGAGTAGCTCCCTGTGAGACTATGCTAGATTCATTATGTTATTGATATAATAGGTTCCCTCTTTCTCTTTTCCTTCCACACTTTATTGGGGTTCATCATAATGTCTGCACTCTCTTTTGATTCATAGTTTTGTTTGATTGGATTTGATTTCATCATCTGTCTGGGGTTCTTTAATGTATATGGAAGTTTACAGTCCTTTGCTTTGTGACCAAGCTTGAGGCATACATAACATCTTACTTTGTCAAAGTACATTTTAGCTAGAGTATATTATTTTGCTACCATCTTTGAACATAATTTACAATCAGCAAGTTTATGTCCAAAACTATTGCATGCATAACAATAGCCATGGAAATGATTTGTGTACCTGACAAAAGTTTGTCTTTTCCCTTTGCTTGCTTGAAGTGTTCTTCTCATTTGTTGCATCCTTTGCTGGTTAACATTGATTCTCTTTGTCTTAAATGTGTTGCACCATGTCCTAGTTTGTAGCAGGCAAAACAAGTGATACTTCTCATAGGAGGAAATAACCTTCTTTGACATCTTCCAAATTTATTCAATTCATCCTCATAAGTGTATGAGCCTTTTTTAGCAGACTGTTTCATCCTCTCATATTATGTCCTTTCATGTTGCTGCTTGATTCTATTTGTTTCTCTGCAACTCATGTTCTTGCTGGCTTCTGCTTCTGTAGTAATTTGCTAAGCTACTTCACTGTCATTTACAACTTTTACAAAAATGGTTTTCCTGTTATCTTCTATCTGGGACTTATTAGTTTCTCCTTCATATCCTATACCAGCCTTTATGAGAGGTGACCTTTGAGCATTTATAATTTGGTCCAACTCTCCAGAGCTTTTCATTTGAGGAGTATTCATTAATAAATCTCTTAGGGCCTTTTCTAATTTCTTTCTTAGGCTCACTACTTCTTCTTTCAGTTTTTCACATTCCATAATTTTCTCTCTCATTTGTTGTAGCAGAGTGTCTTCTACTTTCTTTGCTTCTTCAAGCTATGTCTTCAGGCCAATAATTTCTTTCTTATCTTTATATTCTTTCTCATCACATATTTGCACCAATGTCTTCAAGTCTTCGTTTTCATTCTTCAATCTTTCTATTTCAGTCAAGGCAGTGTCAAGTTTGGCTTTTTCTTCAGCTGCAATTTCTTCATGGTTCTTACTTCCATTCACACTAGCAGGCACCTCATTTGATTGAAAATTTTCTTGTTGACATGAATTTTTCTTCTTCTTAATTCTCTTCTCCTTCTTGACAATGCAGTCCTCTGTGTCTACTCCATGCATGAAATGTAGTCTATCCCAGAGTTCTTTTGCAGAGGTTAAATCCATTATCAAATCAAGGTCCTTGTTATGAAGATTGTTATATATCACACATTTTGCCTTGGCATTCCTCTGTTGTTCTTTAACCGTGGCAGAGTCTATGCAGTAACCATCACATACGAGCTTCCATACCTCAGGTTCATAAGCCAATAATCCTGTTTTAACTTTATCTCTCCATTCAGGAAATTTTGTTGTATTTAACACAGGTACATTTTGATAGTCCATGAATCAACTAGATCTCCTTCAAGATATTAGACTTACACCAAAGGAACCAGCTCCGATACCAATTGTTGAACCCTTAGTTAAACTGAGAGGGGGGGGGGGGGGGTGAATCAATTTAACACATTCATGGAATTTTAAAAAAATTTCATTAAAACTTATTTACACCTTCATTTCATATTTAACTTAATATGTGAGTAATCTTAGAATGTGAGCAGCAAGGATTAATGTAATGTAACAACATAATTAATATGAGAACAACAAGTATTAAGGAGATGATATAAACCATATCAACACATAAACATCATGCACAGAGACACCAGATATAATTGGAAACCCATAAAGGGAGAAAACCACATCTTATTATTAGTGTGATGCAAAGGCAAGCTCCAACTCCCTCTCACCACTGATTTTCTGTAGGCACCAACCTATAGGAGGCTCCTACCTCAATTATGCAAGGTACAACTTGCAAGGAAGCTCCAACTCCCATCAATTTTCTGCAGGCATCAACCTATAGGAGGCTCCTACCTCAGTCAGCTACAACTTTATAGGGAAGCTCCAACTTCCCTTCTTTTTCAAAAGAAAAACACTTGTTGATTTACCTTGGATATCAGTTATGTTTTGTACCTTCTCTTCTGCTATTCATCAGTCCTCATATATGTCCTATATCATCTCTGCATCTTCTCAGATTCTCTATCAGTTCCACCTTCTTCTCTTCTCAGCTCCTCCTTCTTTTCTGCCTCACTGCTTCACTTTTGTATTTTTTTTCCTCACTCTCTAACTTCTTTATGGATATCAATGTGATATTATTTATAGAAATTCCCTTATGACTGTTAGCATTCCTCTGGGAATTTGAAATGAACAGCCATGCCTCTTTGCCTTCTGTCTTCTCATTTCTTTTACCCACTCATTCAGAAAAATATAACAAAATGCATTAATTTCAATATTACAGTGGGAGTTTTGTTTTCCTCCGGAGACTTTCCAATGCATCACAAACATTATAAAATCAATTACAACATTTACATTCCCATTTTCAGTCACATATATAACTTTCACTTAGTCTTATTTCCATCACTTGACTTGCTGGTTTTGTCTTTTCTGTTGCCGTCAGGTAACTGTTCTTCCTTCTTCTGCTATTCATTGTAATTGTGTATCTGCAATTGTCATATAATTGTTTTTCATATTCTGTTCACTGTCTTCTGCATATTATCCAGTTTTTTATGCTTGTACACCCGTCAAATTCATTCTTGTGCATATTCCTGTTCACTGTGTATGTATACCTGTCGAGCCCACATTTTCACTTTCCTGTGCATATAAATGCATTCCACATTTTCACTCAAATAATTCTCAACCAATCTAGGCAATTTTAATAACATGCAGAAAATTTTCTTTTACTGTAGTAATCCCATGGTTGGGACCATATGATGGTTCATAATAGAACGCATATGGTTTAAACTCAGACCTTTATTGAAGCCAACATCCAACAGTCTTCAGGCCCACACAAATCAATTTTAAACAGAAATGCATTCAAATGCTTCCACTGCCCCGAAGGCAATTTCACGTTTCTGCTTCATACAAGATTCGGCTTTGATTTACACACAGACCCAACATACTAATGGTCTCAGCTTCCATATTTTAAATTCAACTTATGTTTACATTAATGTGAACCATATGAGCTTTATTATGGTGCGAACCAATGTTTACATTGATGCAGAGTTCTTTTTACCCGAATGCTATTGAACCTTCCACAATACTTTATGATTAACAACATAGAATTTTCTTACTCCCCGATGCAATTACACCTCTTGCGATGGTTCAATATGCACTGCACTTCACTGTGTCGATGCGATGAATCGCTCCGATGCGATGGTTCACTGTTCAATGCACTTCACTGCGCTGATGCGATTAATTTCAACTGAATACTTCCGATTGCGATTGATGCATTTGCGAAGGATCCAATGCGATCATCACAATCATAGCTTTCAATAGAGTGCTCCGATGTTCTGCTTATTTCCGATGTGATGGCCTAATTTGATGCCAAAACTTAAAGACGTATGAATCGCAATTCATAAACCCATCGGGTCCACATCTTCATCACAATCGCAATAAAAACTTTTATTACGATGTTCTCCGATTATGATTTTCTCCAATGCGATTGATAAGGGTCCCACCTTATATTACTTCATTTGTTTTCAACACCGAACAATAGAGCCTTTTTTTCTATTAACCTTGCACACAAGAATATAATATTGATGCTCTTATATTGTACCCTTTGTCCTTTGTATATAAAGCACTTACACATATATGTACTTGCCACTTCAACTTTTATGTATCCTCCAGCTTGGGTTAAGATTTTCAGAATTTTATGTAGGGGTTCCCACACTATACGTATAATAACATCCGTCAACATAGTATTAAGTCTTTGGCTCAGACTTAAACCCAACACTAATATATATTTATATAACCTCTCGGGCTCCATAGTTTTTTTAATACTTCTGCTCCCAGCATAGACTTAGCCATGTTCTTTATTCGAACCTTACTCTTAATGCTACAAAAGGGTTCTGGCTCTTTTAATTACATACACCTGCGCTTATATCATTCACTCAAGGCTTATATATATATATATATATATATATATATATATATATATATATATATATATATATATTAATGCAACACATATATCATATGGTGGTTCATGGGTCCCATGCTCTACTGTTCACCCTCGTCAGTTAAGTATATCCACGACTTCATTATCAAATATATATCAATACCTGAATTAATCCTCAACTTTGGCGTAAACCCCGACGCATCAACATTCTATATATATTAATCCTTGACCTTGGTATTAAACCTTGGGAATTTCAAAATGTATCAATATGCATCCAACAAAATTCCACATGCATTTGCCTTTGGTCCCACAACATATGACTTAACATTTGGGTTAAGTTTCAGTTAACAATACAACTGTTGATTCGAGCCCACTAATTAACACACCACACACATCTGACGACTAATAAAATGTCGCTTTGTCTTGGATGATTCAACGATCATCGCCCATTTTCGCGTAATTTAGATGCACTGACGTTAATTCTCAAAATTCGCGCGATGAAAATGGTTTTGAAAAACCATCTTAGGACACGTGGCATCCAAAAACACATATCGTTTTTTTATTGACAATTCTTCTTACCACTTTAATTTTTGCGTGAACCCACTGGTTTTTGAGCGCTGGGTTTACAATTCCTTCACTGTTCCGTTCCTGACTCAGGGTTCCGTTCTGCTTTATTTCTTCATCGATTTTATATATAAGAACTCTACCATTTTATATGTTAACCCTTGGTTTATCAATGTTTCAACGTTTTATTATAAACACACTCCGTTGCGCTCTCAGTGCTTGCACATGTTACCCCACACTTGTAGAAATTTCCTGAATAATAAATAATTAATTATCCACTGAGACTATCCTGGTCACATAATATTTGAACTTCATACACAACACATAATCTCTTCCACTCAGATCAACTCAGATCATCAAACATGCGGAAATAAAATCAAGCGATAACACATCAAATCATCATACACATTAACACAGTATGTATGGGGAAAGCGTATAGCTGAAAACCCCGCAACTATTGTGTATATTATAATGGAGAAATCAAGTAACAAACTCAGTACAATACTCCTCACAAGTACTCAGTACTTTCTCATGAAGTTACTCACAATCTAGCTCAGTTTTGAACAGGTTACTGGTTCAAAACTCACCGCCAATTGCCTTGCCTCTATTGCGTGTTTCAATGCTATGGGATGGCCTCTTTATATAGATAAAACACCAGCCTGAACTGCGCAATCCTCATGGGCTTACTCCACCTATCTGTGTGTTGCAAATAGCAACATTATAGTCACAACTGATAGCTAACTCCACCCTTTCATCTACCTCTTTCACTGGTCTCCACTGAACTGATCATACACTGTAGTGAACTGATGTGTTCTTGAGTTTAATAATGAGTTACTAATTAATGAATTAAATAATATTTAATTCACTCCACTCATAACTAATTGATTAGCTAGTTAAACTAATCTCAATCAGTTCAACTAAAATAAACAGAACACAACTCCACTATCTGTCTCATTAACTCCTCCAAACTTCTGCCACTGAAGTCCAACCGAAGTCAACCATGCATGATGCCATCAAACCCTTGGGAACCACGTGATTCCTCTGTCAGATGCATGAGCCACTTCTGTAGCTCGAACTGAAGTGCTCCAAGAGAGTAAACTGATGTTTATAGTCTAAATATTATTAAGGGTAAACAATATTTGACTTCCCTATTTTAAGGAGAGGCAGTCTAAAAATAGACTTCGACCTCTTTGACCTCAAAAATAGAGTCTCATCTATTTTTACCAACATGACCAATGCTCCAAGAATCTCAAACTGGAATCCTCGAACCATGCTCCATATGTCTAAAAATAGACATAGTCTAAAAATAGATTTTGCGCCAGAATTTGCTTGCGGGCCCACTTAGTGAAGGCGACTTCATTTCACTAAGCTCCATCATCTTGCTGCATTTTCAACAACACTGTTCTATCCCGATTATACATAGATATAAAAAGGGCCCACCATTTCATTTAGCAGATAGAAAACCCTCTCTTCATTAGTTACGCTCAGCAGCTGTGTATTTCACCTCTCAATGAATACTGAATGAAATTTCACGGCAGAACATGTAATCTCCTCTTTCGAATGCTCTATAAACCGTGATATCAAAATGTAACTTAAACCCCGATTCACTGCAAACCATTATAGCACCTTTCTCTTTAAATGGCAGAGATTTACTCTTTAATTCCACATGAACAGAATCGGCATCTTGAGTTTCTATACATAAACAGTTCAATTTTTTTCTTCACAGCATTGTACAAATCAATACATCGTGAGGTAGGACCCTCAGGGGATTGTCAACATAACAACGAACTCTGAAACACTGCAATTTATATTCACACAATCAACCATAGGGTTCCATCACACAGGTTTTGACTAAGGAATACATATATGGCCCATACCGAATTTACACAATTGATTATTCATTCTCGATCTCACAGTCAACCCTATCTCAACAGTTTATAGATTTTCTTCCATTTTCTGCAGAATATCATAAAAAAATTTGCCACAGAGTTTATTTAAAACTGTTTATGAACCCTGATAGGCTCACAATCATCAATTCCTCCACCACATATAGGATTCACACTTCAAATCCCTTTTTACCTAGTTTACACTCTCCACAAACCCTGAACATTCTATTCATACTTTCACAAACAATTCCAGCAGTCAATACATGCTTCTTATTTAGAACCAATTTCTCATTATATATATATGAAATCAAATACCTCTGCTCCTTGACTGATGCTACTCCTTTCTTCTCTTTTTGCTTCTTTTGCTGCCTCTCCAGGTCTCCAATCACATGACCCTTCTACAATTGCGTCTGCTTCATGTCTCAAGCTCTTTTTGACTTGATGATATTTCAAGTGCTCCTCCTTTGTCATCTCCTTTACCATCAATGAAAACATTTCCAACAAGGTCCAGAGAGAGTCCTTTGTGAACATGTTCTATCCCATTTTTGCTGCTAAGGATGACAAAAAAGAGGGAAGTTCCTTTATACCCCATCCCCCCAATATTTCAACCTAGAAATCCTCTCCCATGCCACCCATGGTAAGACTGCTTTGTCCTTTGTGCAACCCATAAGAATTTGTTACATATTTTCCGAATTCTCTCCGTAAATCCTTTAGGCATCCAAGAGAACATGGCCTAGAAGACCGAGATAGCCATTAAGACTGACTTTATTAAGACCAGCCTACCTGCTCTTGAAAACTACTTATAGCTCCTAAATTTGAATTTTTCTCAATTTTGTCCACCATCCACAACCAGTATGTGATTTTATATGTCTCAGGCTTGAGATGAAACCTGAGATATCTGAATCTTTCATTCATATGCTTTAACTCAAAGAGTAGATCTCCTATTATTCACCTAGATTCCTCTCCTAAGAGGCCTTCTACTATAATGGATGAATTTCGGACATTGATACTCATGCCTATGGCAAATAAGAAGAGATATAGAGAGAACCTTATGTGGAGGATGTCCCTTCTGTGGCCATCACTGAATATAAGGATATCATTGATGAGAAACAAGTGGGTAATATTTACATTTGTAGCCGCTTCTATATCTTTGATATTCCCTTTCCTCTTGGCCTCCACTAGCATCCAACTTAGTTCTTTTGTTGCTAATAAGAAGAGTAATGGTGAGAGAGGGAACCCTTGGCATAGTATTCTTTCGCTCTTGAGGAAAGAGGCTGCTACCCCATTAATCAGAACTACAAAGCCTATGTCAGTAATACATCCCATCACCCACCTTATAAATTCATAGTCGAAACCCAGATGCGTTAGCAACAATATGATATATATAAAGCTTATTTTTTCATACGCCTTTGATAAATCGATCTTCATTATTAGCCCTTTCCTTCTAAACCTTTTCATAATATGAATGAATTCTGGGGCTACTACAATGGCTTCTTGGATCTGTCTCCCTTCCAGGAAGCCAAATTGTTCATTTGAGATATTCTTGGAGAGAATCGATTTTAGCCTTATGGATATAACCTTTGTTGGGATTTTGTATAAGCAGTTGAAAATAGAGATCGGATGGAAGTCACCAAATGAGCTCGACTCATCCACCTTAGGAATTAGTGCAATGAAGGTCAAGTTCAAGTGTTCGAATAGAGCTCCCTTCACTCTAGAATATTCCACCACAACTCTAAGGTCCTCCCCCAGTGATTCAAAGAAATGTTGGTAAAATTCTAGTGTCCACCCGTCTGGCACGGGGGTATTATCCTTTAGCATTTTTTTAAGGACTCCTTCCAGTTCCTCCTTAGACACCATGCATATAAGCATCTTCTTTTCCTCTTCATCAACCTATCTTGGGAATATTTGTGCCACCTTTACTACTTAGGCAATAGTTGTTTCTACTGGAGCTTTGTATAGGTTCCTAAAATAATTCTTTCCCATGGAAGCCAGCTCCTCAAAAGATTTAGCTATCCTCTCTTTCTCTATTCTCATCCCCCAAATATTTTTTTAATTCTTCCACCCTTTTGCTTTCTTATGGAATAAATTTGAGTTTTCATCATCAATGGACAACCAAATAGCCCTGCACTTTTTCCTCCATTGTTCCTCCCTTCCCAGTAGGATCTTACTTCTTTCACTTTCAACAGTTTTAATGTAGTCCATTTCTTCCACTATTTCGTCCCCATCTTCATCAGGGCCTTCCAATCTAACCAACTCCACACCTATCCATTTCAGCCTTTCCTCCTCTTCTGTTTTCTTCTTTTTTTCCCAATAAATGGTAACTTTCTTCATTCTCCTGAGGTTTTCTAGGAATGACCCTCATTTTTTATGGTGACCCCCAGCTTCCATAGGGATCCATGTGTCTTTAATGAGGGAATTATATGATTCCTCCTTTAACCACCCAGGGTTGAATTGGAATGGGGAACCGAGTTTTGAATTTTTTCCTTTAATTTCAAATAGGATCGGGTGATGATCTTATTCACCCCCATCTCTTATCCATTTCTGAATCAATGGGATGTTTTCCACAAGCTCCTCTTTCATTAAAATTCTATCAAGCCTCTTGCTACCCTCACTTCACCAACTCTTATGTTCCGCCAAGTTGGCCTTAGCTTTAGGGGATATAAATCCATCAGCTTACCATCAATCATATTTGATGAGGAGAAGTCCTACAGGGGATGGGGTCTGGAATTTTGTCCCCATGTTTCAGTCTACCCTATTGAAAAATTTAGGTCCCCACCTATGATGAGGTCTGTGCAACCCATGAAGGATTTACCCCATAAATCATTACAAAAGTGCATTCGGTCCTAACAAGGTCCATATATGTTTAAAAATACTAAATTTTGATAGAATTCTGAGGAATAGACTTCTAGTGCCAGGACCTGATCCATGCCCCAAGAGTTGATCAATTTTATATTCCCTTCCCTAATCCAATGGCTACGCCCCGAGACCTCCCCTTAGCGTCAACGCACTAAAAGTACCATCCCAGGAAAATATTTTCTAACGACTATAGGACATCTTCTCCAACTCCCAGAGTCTCGTGGAAAATAATTATATCTGGCCCATAATTATTTAGAAGAGCCTTGATAGTTAACTTTTTGGGTTTAGTAGCCAACCGTCAACAATTTAAGGATTGAATAATCATTTTGTCACTAGCTCTTGGGTATGCACTGCTCTAAGTACCTTAGTTAATAGCCTATGCTTTCTATGTCCAGTTTTGCTATCATATGGACTTTGGATAAGTTGGATTTCCTACCCCTCTGTTTAGGCCCTGCATGAGGATCCCCAAAATTCTCCAAACATCTAATCACCTTCAGCAAGTTTACTTTCCTGTCACGAGGCATCAAATTGTACAGGCTTCTATGAATCTCTTGCTTGTTAGGAAATAGATCTAGATATGGTGGAGGGAGCGGATCCAGGCTTATCTTAGGTATAGAGGTGATAATAGTATCGAGCGTATCAATTAATTTGATTTCAACAGTTTGTAGTGATTTATATAGTGAATTCTTGGAAGGACAAGGCCACAAAACATCTGAAAAAATAACATAAAGAGAAGGAGTGGGGTTGAAAGAAGTACTCTCATTTAATGGATTTGATGACGACTCTAGATCTTGCTGTGTCATGGGTTGGTCGGGTTCCACCTCCATCGTGTGTGCTTGATCCATGTTATCATATGTTGTTTAAGTATAATATTTAGTTCATGTTTATTTATTTTATATATATATCAATTTAATAATATCTATAATTTAATGTATTTTTTCAAACAATTTTATTTTATATTTCATAATATATGAAAAGGTAAAAATTTTAATTTTTATTATATAATATTTTTTAGCTATTATAATTTAAATTATTATCTATATTAAGTATTCATGAGAAAATTAAATTATATGTAGACATTTTCTAAATGAGATTTACCTTGTTGAGATGCAGATATCAAACACAATTAATAGAGAAGTACTAAACAATAATCAACCACACAAGACCTTAAGCCACACTATTAGGTGACATGGCAATTGAAAGTTCCATGTTTCCTTCTAGCGACCATCTTTGTCAATGTGATAGTGATGTGGAATCCCAAGACAGCCTATGTAGTTACGTGCATAATGTCATGTGGTGTGGTAATTGAGGGTGCCACATTATTGCCCCATGACCAGTAAAGGAGTGCGGTCGTGATGCAAAAGATAGAAAGGAGATACCAACAATGTAGCAAATAAAATATTTTCCATAACAAATGATATGAAAAAAGATAAAAAATCAAGCAAATGGAAATCAAATAAATCATTCAACACTCACATACTGGATTCTACTTCACCATTTTTCAAAAAAGGTGATTCTACTTCACCATTTTTCAAAATCGACATGAAAATAGTGACATAAAAAAAATAAAAAATAAAAAATAAAAAATAAAAAATCATAAAAAAATTTAAAGTGCAAAAAAGATACTACAAAAAGAGGTGATTTTGCATCACCACTTTTCAAAATAACGTGCTCATTTTTCTACCTCAAAAAACAAAAAAAAATTACGAGTTTTTTTTTTCATTTGATCAATAACTTTATTATATATTCAAGATTTATTAATATAATTTTACTAGGTTTTTTCTAATATACTAAAATTATTACTCTTTCATTTTTTTCAAATATAATTTTATAAATAAATTTATAAATACAATACCAAATATCTAACCAAATGAATTTACGATCACAATAATTTCTTCTTCTAAAATACATCGTATTGCCGTTATGTGCATATATACATGTATAATAAAGTAGATCATATCGTATTGTCATTGTGTGATGACATAGTATAACCATCAGTTAGCTGTTGCAAATCATTATTTCAAAGAAAATCTAGACATCATTGCACTAAGACATCAAAATCCCTTTGACGTACCAAGTCCATTTCATGAAAACGTTTTGGCGAAATTATGGAATGAATAACCATCCCTTTCATAGATGACTTTCTAAACGTTTTGGCGGTTTGCAGTAATCTTTCTTCAATCCTTAGGACCACAAATAGCCAAACCAATGTAAACAGAGTCTCTGAACAGCTGTTTCAATATTCCTTTCCAATGGGACAGCCCTTTATATCTTTCTTCCACATAGAAAGATTTTTTCTATGTTTCTTGCGTTTGTGTGCTTCCTTGATTGGGTGGGAACCCTTTTTAATGTTTCTTGGAGATGGAATTAAATGGAACGGTTATCCATGCTGATAAAATGATTGGATCTTGTTTTAGATGTTATGAATTTCTTTCAAGTATTCATTGTCCTAGTAAATGTTTTTACGTTATGATGTTATGAATTTGAACTTGTTTCGAATGGTTATAAGATTCGAAATTGTTTCAAATGTTAGTGATTTTTTTATTATTATTCATCGTTATATTAAATATGGTTATTGTTATATTAACTATTAAAAATGATTGGTGGTTGGGAGGTTATTAGATTTGAACTTGTTTCAAATGTTATGATTTTTTTATTCATAGTAATATTAAGAGTAGTTATATTAACCATTAAAAATTATCTTAATATTAATCATTTAGATTTATATAAACATTAAATATTGTCATATTAACCAATAAAATACGTCATAATATTAAATATTATTATATTTATTATTACTTAGAATAGTTTGAAGATGATCTAAATTTAAAATTAAATTTAAAATAATCTTAAATTAATAATTATTTAAAATAATAAAAGGTATTATACCAATTTTATCTTTCGATCAGTCTTAAATTCACATTCTTTTATTTATTAGAACACTTTAATGATGTGGAGTTGAAAACCATGACAAAATCAAGATGAAGTTGGTGATTGATCGCTTCTGCGAATCTTACGAAAGAAGCTCCGAGAGCTCTGTCCTAATCCATTTTCGCTATAAAATCCCAAGTGAACAACGTAAGAGAAATCACATCACAGTAATTTGACTATTAGCTAGAGGTCTTTGATTATAGCCAGATTGAAATAAGTATGCGAAAATATGACTGTGAATATAAATATTACCTTTGATGGTTACTTGATAAGGTCAACTAATTTTTGTCTTATATTTCTTCCTTTAGAATACGAGTAGACCATTTTTCTCTGGCCAAAATTTTCAACCATTTCATCTATTTTAATGGGCCATAAATCCAAATCCTTCGGTTTTTTTGGCTTTTTGTTTATAACCAAAGGTAAATAATTTATTCAAAAATATCAAGAATATGTTTTGAGTTATTACATCGAAATTTTAAATATTTTAAAAAACTATATATATAATTGGATAATTAAAAAAAGTTATTAATTGTTATGTTTTTTTAATAGATTATTTGAGTCTTAAGATGACTCTGAAGTCTGATCTATAGTTTGAATAGTCATAACCTAGAAACATCTAAACCATTAAACTTATATAGAAAACATTAATAATTTAGAAAACTAAAACCATGACAAATCTTTGAAACATTGGAGAAGAATTAATTTTAGTTGTTTTATAATATTGTATGTAGTAAATATTTAATTGTTATTTTGGAAGGAGAAAGTATTAAATATAGGCTGAGGATGGAAGAAATTATAGGTCTCATTTATACAAATATTTATAATGTACTTCTTGCCACAAAAATTAGTCAAAAACTATTTTACAATTTGCACTCATTTTGGTGGATAGTGTAACTCAATTTTTTACTTCATTTGATAATGAATTTCTATTTCTACATAGAAAAATTAAGACTGAGAATTTATATCAAACTTAAATGAAATGATAAGAAAACCATCTAACCATTATCAAATTTTCATTTAACACTCTAAATGATCATTATATATTGTTATAATTTTCACTTAAGTGTCAAATAGACTAATCATAAGTTAATCCTCCACCACCAAGGCATATTGTCACCAGGATCACAACATTTTAATAAGATTTATCCAACCTAAACGCTCCACGTTGTAGTTTTTATCCCTCATAGGTAGCTCCCACCCATCACCCTTAACCCTCTTATAAGTAACCCTCACCTTCAACTCACCCCACAAAACTTGAACATATAACTTAATGAAAATTCAACCCCACATAGAATAATTAATCATTAACTAATTCATTAATAAAAAAACATTGCATCGAGAATATGTTAACTTGTGCAATATCGAGAGGGAAATCCCTGAAATTCCTTGTCTCACCATATTTTAGCATCGACATGACTTGGTCAAACCCCAAAAAATTGCATATTATTAGAACCCAAAAATATTAATTAGAATCCCCGAACATCCTTATTAGATGTGACACCCAACTCGAGTGTTCTACATTCCATAAAACTGTAAGTCCTAAATTCATTTGAATCTTCAACTCGAAAAAACGTATTTATTCATATCCTGAACTTATTCAGGCATCTAAGTTATAAAAGAAGTTTTTTTTTTGTGTATTGGCTTTATTAGTCCTTTCCTCTGTAGGAATATAGCAATGGATTGATCATTGACTTTTAATTAATTCATATTTTCATTGGATTTTTTACCTCTTTATAGCATTATAACCGATGTTTAATGTTGGAAATGTCATTCATTGAATTTTTTACCAAAGTTTTTATGTGAAAAATATTTTACCTGTTACTACAGGATTCACCTGGCCTGATGCAGAATGGGCAAGAAGTATTGGGGAAACCTCGGGCCAGAAAGATTGGGACAACCTTTTTATACGAAAAATTTTCTGGTACACTGCTTTTTACTTTCAAAGTTTTATGATAGACCATTTTATATGCAAAGTTTTCTGTACAGTGCATTTTCTTCCAAATTTTTATGTTGAATTGCATTTGATGCTCAATTTTTCCAACTATTTTTTATAACCAAAGTTTGCGCACTATAGCAATGGTGATTTTTGAATTTTACTTCCATTTCACTACATTTGATATCCAACTTTTTCAACTATCTTTTAAATCCAAAGTCTGTGCACTGCAACAGTGATCATTTTTGCATGCACCTCTTCGAATTAGCTTTAAATTGTAGCCACATAGATGCCACTTACCTATCAAGTGTAGCCGCACGGAGATAGAGACAGAGGTGTTAGGTGTAGCCTCAACACATACCTCTTACCTCTTGTTCTACCTTGAAGTTTGACTTGAATATTTCTTCCTCACTGCCTTAATAAAATAATTTTAGATCGAGCTCTCTTGGTATATCTTGAAGATTTCATTCCATAAGTTCAAACCTCTCAAACAGAAACAATATATCGATGAGTAAGATGTAATATTGTATGTCTGAATCTATGTGAATTAATTTCACATAGTGAAGACAAGCTTTCACCTTCTGATACAAACTTCATTTTAGAGGCCTTTGATTACATACCTAAAATTGATCAGCACAAATCTAACAATTTTAAGGAATTTGAGACAGTGAAAGAGTATGTGGAGTAAGAGGGTTAGGATGAAGAAGTTGAAGTTTGCGAGATAGAAGCACCGACTTCAGATGAAGTTGAAGTTTATAGCATGGCACCATTTGATAAATTACTTAAAATTTTTCTATAGACAAAGTCTTCGGGAGATATCAGAATATTTCTTTGAATTTTGGTTAGTTTCCTCATTCCTTTACTTTTGGTAAATCATACATTTAATCTCATTTTGTGTGAGTACTTTCAGACCTTTCTTCCCAGTACTCCTGAAATTTTATCATGGTTCAGAAGTAGGTAGTTTCTAAATTAAAAGACCATACTTTTATATTAAAAATTGATGTTGTTCATAGTTACTCCTACTTTTGGGTAGCTCCATCTTTGTTAAATTTTGGTTTGACACAAGTTATAGTGTAAATGCAATTATTTGATATATTTTATTTGTAAAATATTGCTTTGAAATTCCATGTAGATTGATATATTTTGTTAAGAACTTCAAGAAATATATACATTAATTTGAGTGGCTCGATCCATTGCTAGACATATTTGGCTATTGGATTGAAGAAAAAATTAACAAAAATGGAAATATAAATTGCATTTTAAGAGGAGCTGAGCAAATGAGGATCTCTACAAACCACATTCTGCAACAAAATAAATGTGTCTCACCAACCTCTTACAATACGAAAACTTTTTAAAGACTATGCGACAAAAGAAATGTGTCTCACTAACTTCTTACGAAATAGAAACATAGTGTGGGGCATGCTTGAAAGCTTTGACTCCTTCTCAATTTCATCTATTCCAAGAGAATATCAGAATCAATTTGCTACTTTCATGGCTACTTCAGTTGCTTCCACCCTTCTCTTAAGACTAGAAGGATGGAGACTCCCGTACCCCGTTAGGCTAGCTTGGATTTCCTTCTCCTTCCTGACTTGCGTGACATGGTTGGTTCGACTTGCATGCAACATAAATGGGTCATTTTTTGTGGGTTTCCCTGAGGGAGTATCTCAATAATCTAAGAATGTGGGACCTGTGGAGGTTCTACTTTGGCTTAGTTCAAGTGGCTTCCTTTCTTATATGCATTTCTTTAATTTTCCCTATAAAACAACTTGAGAAGGTCTTCTTTGTAAAACAACCTTTGCCACGTAGCAATGCAATTGACTAGCTATTCCTTCCTTCCACCCTTTGAGCGTGTGTTCCTCTATCAGTGGATCAATTATTCCATCCCTTCATGTTCTAGAATAATTGCTAGGTTATTGGGAAGGGCACCTTCATTTTAGGACCTTACTTGAGCCTAAGCAGAGCTCTGCTTTTCTATTGACCACCATACTGGTTCATGAAATCATTGGTAACCTTTCAAGACCTTTCTCACCTTCCTAGCCTCAGGTTTGCTGTTTATCCTCACCTTTGCATGGGTTCTTAATAAAATCGTTATGTCAGTCCCGAAATTATTCCTCCTTCTGCCAAAGAATTATGTACCTTATCCCGCTAAAACGCACTGACTGATTTGAGATATGGTTTGTGAAAAATGAAAGAAGAAATGAGAACTTGAAAAAAAAATTCTTTTAAGGAGTCTCTTTGGCAATCAATCATGCATTATAGGTGTTTGCAAGATAAATTGAATTCGTAGAAAAGTTCAAAGGGTTTTAACTAAAATTTTTTTTCTTCCTTTTGCATGATTAACACAAAGGTGGTTTACTCGACTGACTAGTATACATTGTTAAGGTATGCCATACTGTATGTGTCTCTAGTTTAATTTATGTGTACATTATCTTATCCACATTCTAATACGATATTGTTCCCTGTTGTAGCAAGTAGGGTATTCTACCCTCTGTTCATTGTTATGAAGTTTTTCAAGCTCTGTGCACTCCACAACGGCTTCTCCTCACCACTCTACAACGTTAATATGGCTTGAAATTGAGCTAATATATCTCACTTCCATTTTTTGTTTAAACAGAGTTCTATGTGCCCAATTTTGAACATATTATTATTTGTATATTTTTAACAAAGAATGATTTTAGTTTTTCAATTTTAATTTCTGCGAAACCCCCAATTTTTTGGTTATTGGCCTATGAGCCATTTCACCGTTAAGAAACCCTTGTTCCAAATTATGTATGGTCCATTTTGATGTCTTTTTTATTTTTTTCATTATGAATTTGAATGAGATGTAAGGAAAATTTCCCTCACGCAGCGTAGTACCATTGCTCATAGGAATTTTCAGTCTTGAATACCCATCTTTGGTAATGAATCCCTCGCGCGGGTTACTTCTTTCATTTCGTGAGAATTTTCAAGTTTTAATTAGCTTGTTAGGTAATGTTCATCCTACTTCTACTTTTACTCAAGTTGTTAGCATTTCAATTGATCTTTTTGAGAATGTGACAAGATGATGGAGCTTAGTGGAAAGAAGTCGCCTTCACTAAGTGGGCCCGCAGGCTATTTTTGCCGCAAAGTCTATTTTTAGACTATGTCTATTTTTAGACATATGGATCATGGTCTATGAGTTGTAGGTTGCTATTTTTGGATGGTTGGTCAAGTCGGAAAAAATAGATGGACTTCTATTTTTATACATACTGGGCGGAATCTATTTTTAGATTGCCAGTCTAAAAATAGATATGTCGAATATTATTAGCTCTTAATAATATTTGGACTCTAAACATTATCTTATTCTCTTGGAGCACTTCAGTTAAGTGCACAGATGTGGCACAACAACCGACAGAAGGAATTACGCTATTCGTAGGGTTTAGTTGAGCTATTGCATGATGGAATTTAGTTATAACTTAGGTGATTGAGTTTGGTCGAGTTGATTGAGGAGTTAATGGAGTTGTGTTCAGTTTTACTTAGTTGAACTAGTTGTGATTAGTCTAACTGATTAATACACTAGTTATGAGTGGTGTGAATTAATTATAAATTAATTCACTAATTAATAACTCATAAATCAACAAAAGAATACATCAGTTAACTCATCTGCATGGAAAATTCAGTAGAGACCACTGGAGACGTTAGGTGAAAGAGTAGTGTGACTATCAGTTTTGACTATACTTGTGCATGAGATTTGCACAGACATTGATTGAGATTTCCAATGAGGATTGCGTAGTACATCTTGGTGGGATTTGAACTTGGATCTCATGCTTTTCTAGATTGGATTGCGCAGTAGAGGCAAGCAGACAGGTGGAGCAGATTGGAGCATGTGATATGTATGATATGAGCTTGTTTTGTGTGTAACAATTGGAGATAGTGCTGAGAGTTTGTGAGGAGTTTGTACTATGATTGTTACATGTTCTCTATCATTATAATATACAGATAGTTGGGGGTTTTCAGCTTTAATATTTCCCATAAATCCTATGTTTATCTGTGTGATTAATGTTTTAATGTGCGCATGCGATTGTTTTTAATTCTCCAAATTTATTATCAATAGTAGAAGAGGTTATGTATTATGCATGAAGCTCAAATAGTGTGTGATCGGGATAATCTCAGTGAATAAGTGATATATTATTCAAATTTCTACATGGTATCAAAGCAGTATTGATCATTGGAGCAATTGCAGAACATTGAAGCGGTTAAGTTTTGTGGTGGTGGAATTCGAATTTGCAGCAGTGTTTTCTTGGTGTCGAAGTTGAGATGTCTTTCAACGGATTGCGATTGGAGTATGCCCTTGAGGGAAGCTCAAATTATATTGCATGGAAGGATAGGATGGAGGTGGTGTTAGATGACAATGGGCTGAAGGAGTTCATAGATGCTGAAGTCCCAAAGCCTTCTTCTAGTGATGCTGCCTTAGTTGAGGCTTGGAAAAAGAAGACAGCAAAGTGTCGAAGGGTTCTGTTGGAGGGTGTGAAGGATCACATAATGTCCAGCCTGCATGGTAAGGCTTCGCCATTCCTGATGTGGAAAGCCTTGACAGATTTATTCCAAAACAAGAGCGACCAGAGGAAGTTGGCGCTCAAGGATAAACTCAGAAACATAAAGATGGAGAAAAGCGACAGTATGCCCAAGTACCTCACGAAGTTCACCCAATGCAGGGATGAGTTGGGAAATGTGGGGGTGACTGTATATGATGAGGAATTGGTGAGCTTGGCTCTCCTTGGGCTTCTGAAGAGTTGGCGTTCCTATCAGGACTCTGTCAATGGTCGGGAAAAATTGCCAAGATGGGAGTGACTTTGGTTGGATCTTGTGCAAGAGGAGATAAGGTGGAGTACCGGGGATGGATCTTCATCAAAGGCATCTGATGAAGAGAATTGTTCTTTGGCTTTCAAAGCAAAGAAGGGGAAGAACAGGAAAGCTTCTTAGTCTGGTGCGAAAGGAAAGAAGCAGGACATGTCCAAGGTGAAGTGCTTTCACTGTCACCAACACGGACATTATGCCACGAATTGTCCACAGAAGAAGAAAAATAAGCAGGTTGCTGGATCTACAGCTGGAGAGTCCTTAGCCTCATAGTTTGAGCTGGATTTTTCACTAATCGCATGCTTGGTCTCAAGTGTGGCGGGATCTGTATGGTTTCTGCACAGTGGTGCATCTTTTCACATGACATGAGATCAAGATTTGTTTACTAATTTGGATGAGAAAGATCTTGGAGTGCACATCGAGATTGGCGATGATGGTAGATACAGTGCGACTGGTATCGATACCATTTCCTTTGAGATGGAGTCTGGTAAACCCTTCGTATTGAAGGAAGTGATGCATGTTCCAGGATTGAAGAAGAATCTTATCTTTGTGGCGATGTTAGAAGACAAGGGATATGATGTTGTCTTTAGCGAGGGAAATGATTTCCTGCGCAGTAAGGCAATTGGTGAGACCAAGAGGATAGGGGTTCGAGTTAAGAACCTTTATCAATTACAGGTAGATGGCTGTGCAGCAATGGCAGGCAAGGCAAAAGGAGTGGTGAGCCGGGATGATGGCGAGTTGTGGCACTGGAGATTGGGCCACCTTCACCATGGAGCTTTGAAGATACTGCAGAAGATTTCGACTGGGCTTCCTAAAGGCACTCTTGCACAGTCAGATCAGTGCAAGGGGTGTACCTTGGGAAAATTTGTTAAAGCCACCTTTCACGAGAAGGATACTCGCACCACGACAATCCTTGAGAAAATTCACACAGACGTGTGTGGACCTTTCTCAGTAACTTTGACAGCAAAGCATAGGCACTATGTGATCTTTGTTGATGATTTTTCTCGTAAGTGCTGGATCTTCTTCATGGAGAAGAAGAGCGACACATACTCAATGTTCTGTGAGTTCAAGGCGCTGGTGGAGAAGGAATCGGGGAAGCAGGTGAAGGCTCTTGGGAGCAACAATGGTGGTGAATTCATCTCTGGCGAATTCAAGGACTTTTGCAGCGCAGAAGGAATTCGAAGAGAGCTCATAGCACCTCATAACCCATAGTAGAAAGGGGTTGCTGAGTGGAAGAATAGAATGATCATGGGTGTTGCACGGGCGATGTTGCATGATCAGGGCCTACCCATTCACTTATGGGCGGAGGCATGAAATACAGCAGTATATGTGCAGAACCGTTGTCCTCACAGGATACTTGGCATGAGTACACCCGAGGAGGTGTTTTCTGGTAAGAGGCCTGATATTTCCCATTTGAGGATTTTTGGTTCACCTGTTTACGTTCATGTGACGAAGGATGACAGGAAGAAGCTGGAGCCAACCACGAAGGTTGGGATATTTGTGGCGTACACTGATACACCCCAAAACTATCATGTGTATTTTCTAGACAGTCGCAAGACTGTTGTGCGACGGGATATCAAATTTCAGGAGGAGAAAGCCATGAAGTGTTCGCTTGAGAGGGAGCTACACTTGCATGCAGAGGAGGAGCTATTAGTTCCCAAGGATGAGCTTCAGGATGTGGATCAGCCACAAGATGAGGTTCATGGAGTTGAAGAAACCACTCATGCAGTGCCAACCATTAGAGGGCGGAAGAGCATTACAGAAGCTGAGCGACTGGCACAAGATGCAAATAAAGTTGTAGGACCACCTACAGCACAACGCAGATAGAGACAGTCACCAAACTGGTATATTGGATACATGGCTCTTATGAGCAAGTGTATCGTGACAGAGCCATCCTCTTTCGAGGAAGCTGTGGAGGACCCCGCATGGGTAGATGCCATGGTGGAAGAGTATGATTTGATTTTCAGAAACAGTGCATGGGAGATTGTCCTGAGGCCGGAGGGGAAATCAGTGGTGGGTTCGAGATGGATCTACAAAGTGAAGCAGGAAGCTGACGGGAGTGTGGATAAGTAAAAGGCAAGATTTCTTGCTCGAGGCTTTTCACAGATAGAGGGGATCGATTATGAGGAGACGTTTGCACCTGTCACAAGGTATTCTTCCATACGGACGATCCTATCTCCCTCAGCATAGATGGGGTGGCACATTCATCAGATGGATGTGAAGACTGTGCTCCTCAATGGAGTCATTGAGGAGGAGGTGTACATAGAGCAACCCGAAGGTTTCGAGATCTTCAGCAGCGAGTCGCATGTGTGCAAGCTCAAGGGAGCGTTGATTGGGTTGAAACAAGCACCTCGTGCTTGGTACACATGGATAGACAGTTATTTCACCGGACTTGGATTCTCCAAGAGTGAGGTGGATTCGAACCTATACCAGATTCTGGTGGAGGGTAAGTTGTTGATCATTGTACTTTATGTAGATGATTTGATTTTGATAGGTGATGAGCTGTTGATATTCTCATGCAAGGAGGATCTTGCAACAGAGTTTGAGATGAAGGACTTGGGCCTCCTTCATTATTTCCTGGGATTGGAAATTTGGCAGTGCAGTGATGGAATGTTTGTTTCTCAGGGTAAGTATGCCCGGGAGATACTGGAGAAGTTCAACATGCATGGCTGCAAGCCTGTTGATACTCCTCTTCCTGGAGGTTGGAGGAAGGAGGATGCTACTTCAGCGGAGGTAGTGGATGCCACTGTTTATTGACAGTTGGTGGGGTCACTTATGTATCTGGTCAATACACGACCCGATATATGCTATGCTGTTAACTAGCTTTCACAAGCTATGGTTAAGCCAACCAAGCTCTTCTGGAAGGCAGGCAAGCATGTATTGCGTTATCTTAGAGGCACATCGGGATATGGATTGTGGTACAGACAGGAGGATGAGGTGAAGCTATGTGGCTTCACGGATGTAGATTGGGCAGGGAGCCCAACGGACAGAAAGAGCACATCTGGAGGGATCTTCAGTATCGGGTCGACAACAGTTTCTTGGTACAGTAGGAAGCAGAGATCCGTGGCACTCAGTTCAGCAGAGGCCGAGTATATGGCAGTGAGTTTGGTTGCATGCGAGGCTATATGGATGAGGAAGATCCTGGTCGGGTTGTTCGGTTCACACTTGGAGCCTACTGTGATTTATTGTGATAACTAGAGTTGCATTAAACTCTCAGCTAATCCATTATTTCATGATAGATCCAAACACATCGACATCAGGTACCATCATATCAGAGATTGTGTGCAGCGGAGAATCATGTTACTTTCATACATTCCCACGGAGGATCAGGATGCTGATATCTTGACGAAGGCGCTCACCAGGAGCAAATTTGAATACCACAGAGGCAGGATAGGGGTGGCAGATAATCCTTATCTTGTTGAGAGGGAGTGTTGAGATTGCAACAAGATGATGAGCTTAGTGGAAATAAGTCGCCTTCACTAAGTGGGCCCGCAGGCTATTTTTGGCGCAAAGTCTATTTTTAGACTATGTCTATTTTTAGACATATGGATCATGTTCTATGAGTTGCAGGATGCTATTTGTGGATGGTTGGTCAAGTCGGAAAAAAATATATGGACTTCTATTTTTAGACATACTGGGCGGAATCTATTTTTAGATTGCCAGTCTAAAAATAGATATGTCGAATATTATTAGCTCTTAATAATATTTGGACTATAAACATTATATTATCCTCTTGGAGCACTTCAGTTTGAGCTACGGGTGTGGCACATGCAGCTGACAGAAGGAATTACGCTATTCCTAGGGTTTAGTTGAGTTATTGCATGATGGACTTCAGTTAGAACTCAGGTGATTGAGTTTGGTGGAGTTGATTGAGGAGTTAATGGAGTTGTGTTCAGTTTTACTTAGTTGAACTAGTTGTGATTAGTCTAACTGATTAATACACTAGTGATGAGTGGTGTGAATTAATTATAAATTAATTCACTAATTAATAACTCATAAATCAACTAAAGAATACATTAGTTAACTCATCTGCTTGGACAGTTCAGTGGAGACCAGTGGAGAGGTTAGGTGAAAGAGCAGTGTGACTATCAGTTGTGACTATACTTGTGCATGAGATTTACACACACATTGATTCAGATTGCCAATGAGGATTGCACAATACATCTTGGTGGGATTCGAACTTGGATCTCATGATTTTCCATATTGGATTGCGCAGTAGAGGCAGGCAGACAGGTGGAGCAGATTGGAGCATGTGATATGTATGATCTGAGCTTCTTTTGTGTGTAACAATTGGAGATAGTGCTGAGAGCTTGTGAGGAGTTTTTACTATGATTGTTACATGTTCTCTATCATTATAATATACAGATAGTTGGGGGTTTTCAGCTTTAAGCTTTCCCATAAATCCTGTGTTTATATGTGTGATTAATGTTTTAATGTGCGCATGCGATTGTTTTTAATTCCGCAAATTGATGATCAATAGTAGAAGAGGTTATGTATTATTCATGAAGCTCAAATAGTGTGTGATCAGGATAATCTTGGTGAATAAGTGATTTATTATTCAAATTTCCACACTGATGTCTTTTTTATTTTTTTCATTATGAATTTGAATGAGATGTAAGGAAAATTTCCCTCACGCAACGTAGTACCATTTCTCATAGGAATTTTCAGTCTTGAATACCCATCTTTGGTAACGAATCCCTCGCGCAGGTTACTTCTTTCATTTCATGAGAATTTTCAAGTTTTAATTAGCTTGTTAGGTAATGTTCATCCTAATTCTACTTTTACTCAAGTTGTTAGCATTTCAATTCCATACCTTCTGACAAGGTAATTCTCTATCAGTCATATTAAGATTTAGACATTTTATTTTAGGGTTTTAGTTTTACTTTCCTTAAGTTTTCTAATTCATGTACAAAGCCTGCGTTTCCTTCGTATCTTTGTTTATCATTCACCCTCACTAGAATTTAATCTACAGCATGTGTCATAGGCTTGTGTGTGAAGCATGCTTATCTGATACTCTGTGGCCATTCAAGAATTTCATCTCTGCTTTCTCACATTTAAGATCGATATTATTCAATTTATATAAACTTTTGTGTTCAATTTATGTTCTGCATAACTTGTCAGTTCCTATTTGATTCTCTAGGTGTTGTCTTTGCATCCATTAAGAGTTGGTATCTACTTATCTTCAGAATTATTATGGCTACTGTATGTATTCCGTATTGTTAATTTACTTAGATGAAATTGTCTTGTGTAGAGTAGTATTTTGGTTTATAATTCTGGGTTATCACTATTTTACCAAAATCCCCCCCTTACTTACTTTTGTTGTAGACTTCATTGTTAATTCATTTATTATTTCAATGATGTCATGCATATGGTATCCTTATGGGAAATATGCATCATTGCCACCTCATCTCCATGATGTTTTTGTGGTTGATTTCATTACAATGTTTTCAGTTTATTAGATTTATTCTCTATCATATTTGGTTATGCGTACATATCTTCACGATATTCTTATATCTTTGTGTATCCTCAATTCAAGTATTTAATTTATAGTAATATTCCCATGTATGAATATTACATATGTTTGTATGGTTGTTTTTAATTCTTCTATGTTCATAAAATTTACTTACTTACTTCTCCATTAGTTTTTTTGTGTGTTCTTCTTGTTCATTTGATTTCCTAGAAGGATTATGTACCTACCAAGGGGTTATGCAACCTCCTAATGCATGCCTTCTTTTGGATAGAGGTTTGATAGAATATCCCTCTTTGTTGTTTTACATATATCAGTACTCTCTCTTTCGTATAAATCATATAACCATTGCAGGCTTATTTCTATGTTCTATAATTAGATTCAATTAAATTTTCTAAGGTTTAACATGGGTAACCACTACCTAGGTTACTCCCCTTCCTCGAGAATGGATCAACACTCCGATATTCCTATATGCTTCCTCACTTTGGTTAGTCTTTGAGTTTATATTGGTTTCCTACTTAGCATTTTTATTTATCATTACATTCACCTTCAATTACAATATTCTCTCACTGTAGCTACACAGGAACAACAAGTTCATGAAGAATATAGTCAAGTGACATACTCTTGCCACTTGTACTCTTGATTATATAACTTGCTTTCTTATTTTATTTACTTATGTTTTCAATCCAATTGTAATTTCAGATTTCCTGGTTTTTTCCAGGTTTTCTTTGATGTCCTCTACATTATGTATGAGCCAGATTTGTCATCATTTAGATTCAACTGATAGATGGATTCTTTTATTTTTCAGGTCGGTTGCGGAACTGTTCTAGATTTTAGGACATGCAGTTAGTTCAACATTTTTGTATTTATATATTAAGGCCATTCTAGCCTGGATATATTTTTTGTTATGGTTTCCATGTACTCTCCTACAGTTCTAAAGTCATGTAACCGTAATCTCTTTAGCTCTTTTAATAGGAATTAGACTTTGTATTTTATGTATATGAATTTTGGAAACTACAAAGTTTATGTTTCGTATACTATCTCAGCTATATTATTATGTTGATTTATAAATATACATGTATTTTCAATTTGCATAAGTTTCTTTTCAGCCATGTTTCATAATACTTTAGCATAAAGTTTTTACATAATGCAGTTTACTTCATTTTTTCATTTCCAGATGAGATTTTATATCAATTTCTTTTCTAGTTTTTTGCATGATGTAGAATTTATCCTTTACCTTTACAAATGGTAATAATAGTATATATAAATTTTTCCTGAACTTCTACATACCTTAGTACTCTTTACTTTTTATTGGCAGTATTGATTTACTAAGTAGATTTTATAATTATATTTCATAATAATCATAATAATAGAACCCCTTCCTGGGTTTATAATTTTTTCTCGGTTATCCTGATCCAGGTGGATATTGGAGGTCACCTCCCTATTTCACTTGGGGCCCCACCATTGTCTCTTTTATTTTTTCAGTTTTAGCACAACTTACTATTTTTTGCAGTTTTTTGGGTCCTGAACTTCCGAAGCCATTTTAAGGCCCTAAACGACGTTTTTTGGGCATCATGTCTCCCGAAGAATATGATTTCGTTTAGGAATTGGTATTCATGGTCAATATCTATAGTCCTCAGATAGATATTTCTAACAATGTATCATGTGTGTCAAATAGAGATAGTATGCCAAAGATAGGACCCCGCGAAGTTGAAACACCAATTTACCCAAACGGGGCAATAGTTTCGGTGCTTCATCTCCTAGGGTTAGGTTTTTAGATGTTTAGGGTTTTCCAGTATTTATCTATAATAAATAGGGCCTTGAGCCTCATTGTAACCCAGTTCAGAGGCCTGTAGCTGCCACATCTCTTCTTAGAGATAAGCTACTAGTGCCCTAGCTATTTTTTTCCCATTCTGTTTGTAAGAAAATTTCAGTTCTTTTATATTAATGAAATGAAGTGTTATTTCTGTTGCATATTTGTATTTATGGTTATATGTGTATTATGTTGCTTTCATGCATCAATTTGGATCATATCTACTCTCAAGTCCTCAGTCTGTCTAACATAAATGGATACTTAAGTGTATTTAATTATAGATGAGACTCTGTCAAATGCATGACAATATGGACACTATACAATACACAGACAAGTATTTAATTAACATTGTAAAACTAAATCAAATTTAACAGTTACTAATAGAACCTAGCAGATACTTGTCCATCCTAATTCTTAATTCCTAACAGAAATCTATCTATAATTTAGAATCATCTTCTAATCCATAATAGTTGAACTTAATTATAAATTCAGAGTACGAACATATTGATAAAATCACAAGAATCATGTACCACTGTGTAAAGACTAATTTTCCTCCCATCCACGAGCTTCTCCACAGCTCTCTTGCAAGAAGAGACCTATCTTACTCAGTGTAAACAACCCCGTTGTCACACTAGTGATGGCTTATTTAAGCCTCATTTCCCTCATCCTATTTCCATAACGATGTCTCATTATTATGGGATGTTGTTTCCCATAACCAAGGTTTTATATTGTTTTTCCCACAAAATATTCTTTTAAAACTTGATTTTCTTCAGCACAGTTTTTTTCTTACCTCTTTTCAGTAACTTTCCACTTTCATGGGGATTTTATTAGATATTTTTCTACCATCTAATAAAATAATTTATTTAATTTTTCTTGAAGGATTTATTGAGAGTTTTGGGAATGTCTAGGATCATAGTCCTTCCCCATGGATAAGAATTCCTCATATCCATTATTATGTCTTTACAGATTAATATTAAATTCCAAAATAAATATGTTCATACATAATTGTTCCCTAGGTCCACGTGAACCTTAGGTTTATTCACACAATATAAAAGCTGTAAATAGGGGTATTACACTATGGGTCCATAGGATCAGAAAAGTGGTTCTTTATATTATATCATTAATAATATTTGTATGTGACATCTCGGTCTTTTAAATTATATTATTATATAATAAATTTATTTGACATTTGGGCATGTATTAAGATTGTCCTTCCAATAGACAAGGCATTGCCTTCCACATTTCTTTATCCGCCACTGAAACTCAGGCAATGAGGTAAACTCCTTCCACCCTTTATTACTCAGATTAATTTGGGTCTACTGCTCGATTTCAAACTACCCCCATATGAACATGATATGAAATGATAGTGATCCTTCTTCCAGCCTCCACCCTAGCAGCCTCCTATATCTATGTTTGTGTAGGATTCTGCTAGCTCATATGTTGCTTTATCAAATTTCATCTCTTTTCCTAGCTACTAAATTTCATAGGATAAAATGAGCATCCATCGAATTCATCATCGATATGGATTTCCCTATAATGGTAAACGTGTTTTTTTGGTACACAGTGGTTAAGGAATTGTTTTTTACATTAAACTGGCTCCATTACTGGCCTTTTACGCAAACTCTGAATTTGTCAGAAATCATCTTTATTTTTTTGAAAATCCGTGTTTACTGTATTGCCTCTCAATATAGAATTTCACCCATAGTGACCTACCTAAAATTAATTTCATATATTGTTTATCAAATAATATATCTATATATCATATATGATATCTAGGATTCCACTAAATTTCTTTGTTTGTTGCTATGCTAAATGATGCAGAGAGGAGATTTCTATTTCATTTTGTCACTGAGATTTTACAATGATGAAATGACATCTGTTGTGACAATTTTCCATGTCGCATTATAGAGCATTGTTACAAAAGGAGAGACATTTACCACAGTTAATGGTACTTCTGCATAGTAAAGGTGATCTTTACATTCTAAGATTAGAAGTAGAAACAAATAGATTACTTCAAGCATCTTAACATTTTTTGGCCTATTTCAGTGATATAATTATTGTATGTTGTATATTTTATGTTATATATTTTCTATGTATGTGAGGGAATAATTGTTGAGGCAACATAAAATATTTTTTATTCTCACCTTTAGTACAAAATTGAACCTATGTATGCAACCATTTCACTATTGCAAATGATATCTGACCTTGCAGATGGTATGGAAGAAACGTGCTTCTCATGCTCCCTGTCAAAAAAATTTAAAATGTCATGTGGTAGCCTTATAAAGGACATATATAAATGGTCATGAAAATAATTTGGGTAATGCTTATACCATATATTTTACTTGAGAAATCCTAAGAGGAAGGAAGGCATTGGTTGAGTTTGAGATGGATCATAACAGGGAGAAAAAAAATGAAAATAATACTTTAATTTGGGTATCTATCCTTTTCATCTTCTTCCCCTAATTTCCAGTTATAGATAATGGAAAACATTATGATATGGTAATATTATTTTTTCCTCACTTTTTAGGGAATCGATCGTGCTTTTCTGCAAGAAATCCAACCATCGCCAAAATATAGTCATCATTATGTTGGATTTTTTTAATTTTTGGGTTCGTGCTTTGTATGGTGCTCGCTATTTCATGTTTAATATACATTCAGAAGGACCAATGCTTATGGATTTAAATTTATTTTTCATACCTAAAAAGGGTGAAGTATATTTCTTCCTATGCCAAACAGTTAGGCTTGTTACACTAGATTGAATACTCGTTGGGGATTTGTTGGAATTGTTTATTGCAGTTAGGGAATAAGGGTCTTGTTTTCATTTTGACTTGCGACCGTCCTATGCCGAACATACATCTTGAATCAATACGATGGTTGTGTAAATGCTTACATCTTCTTTGAAGTATTCAACCTATGTCACAGAAGCAACAACAGTAATATCTGAAGATTCTTAACCTACATTCAAATGTATATAGCCCTTATTTTTTTTTACATTCCTAAAATGTTGTTGATTATCATCTTTGTGCCAGAAGTCAGGTTGAGACTGTACAACAAGGCATATGATCAATATTCAAAACTAAAGCAGAGAAACAATGTAATTAGTAACAAATCTTTGAGGATTGTAAGGTTAGAAGGATTACGAAGGACAAAAGTATGACGACAATGTTGTTCTGTATGGTTGAATAATTTAGTATATTTTGTTGATAATTCCCTGAATTATATTTTCTTGGCTTTACTTGACCTGGAATTTTCTAGAAATTTGAAGCTGGACTACTCACGAATTGACAACATAGGCACCTACAATACTATGACATGTGACAAATTTTGGTTGATGACCCCGTTAAAACCTGTATGATACTTTTGAAGGGATAGTATAACCATTTGGATCCTTCCTATGAGAAGACGATGTTACTAAATGCTTAGATCCATGAATAACATTTTTCCTTTTCCTATATCCTACAGGATCTCTCTAACAAATAATTTCTAAGCAGAGAATGTCACGTCATGATTGGATGGTTGGTTCTACATTGTATGACAAAAATTTAAAGAAATGTTTTTTTAAGATTTCAATAAACGTGGTGGATGATGGAGACATGTGTAACCTCGTAATATTTATATATTTATATAACTAATAAATGATTCTGAATGAAGGCGGACAAGTAGATGCTTAACCAAAACTTAAATATTCGCTTTGAAGGGACAATCTTAGCTTTCGATTTTTGCTATGAATACATCCTAAAATATATGAAAATGAATTAGATTGTTCACCAAAACCTAAATAGTTGCTTTGCAGGGACAATATTAGCTTACCAATTTTTCTATACCTAGATCCTAAACCATATGAAAATGATATATGTGCAATGAAGGTTGAGCTTTGACAAAAGAAATTCTCACATGGAAAGGGAAAAAAAGTACCAATGCATTTTATGAGCACTTAACAATGAGAACATACGATAAGAAATGAAAAATGCTTAGAAGAATAGAGGAAAAAAGCTAAATGGAAAATTTATGAGAAAAAGAGATTCATCGGGGAAAACTCTATGTGAGAAAAAATTTCAATCTTGAAACTTCATCTACTCAGGGTTGGCATGCCATAGATAATCAAGATGAGTAAGTATTAAATGGTCACAATATTCATCATTTGATTACCACAACATATCATACAACTCCCTTTAGATAATCATGGCATCCTAATAGAGAAGGTTCTTGGTAGAGCTCTTAAATTTCTTGTTGATCCTAACAGAGTAGGTTCTTGGCAGAGCTCTTAAATATCTACTTTATCTTCCAAGAAAAAATTGTATTAAGTGGTTTTCTTCCTTAGAAATAAAAGCTCATGTACTATAATCCACTTGCACTCCTAGTGGGAGATATAGGAAAATGCCAGCAACTTCTTATATTTTGATAGTATTCCTGAAGTCAATTATATAGATATCAATAATCCGCATCTCATAATTTAAATCATAACTGAAGTCAATTATATAGATATCAATAATCCGCATCTCATAATTTAAATCATAACTGGTAATAAACACAGGTTGAACAGAAAATCAAGACAATTCTACAAAGACACAGAAAGTTCTTGGCAGAGCCCTTAAATTTTTGCTTTATCTTGAAGTAAAAGTTGTATTAAGTGGCTATAACTCATATCCCAGCCATTTCGAGTCAAGCTTCATCACCTTATTGGAGAACACTCTTAAGTAAAGTTTCCATCACTCGTGGGGTTGGCGTTAATCCCTTTGCTCTTAAGTCAACTAATGACCACTACCCCCTCTTTCTTTTGAAAATAATGGTACAACAAACAAGATAAATCTCATTTCACTACCAATCTACTAGTCATAGCCAAGAGGTCGATGATAGACAGTCTCATTGATAGGAGGTCGTCGATTGATCGAGCCATTGATCCATAAAAACAGATTCCAAACCGATTGATCCATGAAAACAAATTCGAAACAGAATATCAATGTTATATTCCCCTGCCCAATGTGCCTTCTCCCTTATTCGATGTACCTTGCCGATTCATGTGTCTGTCCCTCCTTCTGCTATGCCCATACTATGTTTGTTTGCTATGCCTATTGTGATGCCTACTGCTTTCTGCCAATGTGTGCCTCAATCATTGTGTTTCTCATATCGGCAAGACTAGCGCTACGCCAGTTGCCGGCCTTGTTAAAATTGAGCCGATTGCAGCTCCAAACCCCAGGTTGTATTTCAAAGAGTACGAGTAAATGGTGCTTTAAAAGACGAGATCTACATCATTGAGCTTCTATAGCTCAATGTAAATCAAATCAGTGCAGTGCTTTTGCTATTGAAGTAAAACGCTTGTAAGTGATAACTTAGTTACTAATATCCAGTAATGAATAGCAAGTATTTTTCAATCTGAAATGCAACTGACCGAGGAAGCTGTGGGAGTCAAATATGCAGCGGATGTCCGACTTATGATCGGCTGAGCCAGTAGAAGAAGATGCGGCGATGCTGTTCGTCTTCAAATTGCGCTGAGTATACTTTGAGGTTGAATATGTTTCTTAGCTACTCGTTGTCTTTGTATTCTCACTACTTTTAGTATTTTTGTAATGCTAAGTTTAATCCGAATGGTGTATAACACCAACTTATGTCGTCTATACAATTTCATTATATTTTCTTCATTAAAATTTTATAGTATTTTATTTATTAAAATTTTATGAAATTATAATTTAGTTTTATATTATTGCATAATATTATTACTGAATTAAAAATATTCCTAACATTTTTTTTTTTAAATTAGTTTTACATTGGAAAATTCTAAATATTGAGATTTTGTATTTCTACAATTAGATTTTGTAGATTTTGTATAGATATATTTCCAACAATTAGACTTTCTATTTTCAATATAGGTGTATTAAAATTTTCTTAATATTAAATTATTTTTGTTCAATATTATTTTTCTTATAATTTTAGAAATAATGAAATTAATATTTTGTAATTTAAAATATTTTAATTTTTTATGTTTTTAAGAATGTATCGTTTTATGAAAAAATTAAAAATTGGACTGATTTAAATTGGTCTGATTTTATTATTATTTGTTTAATTTTTTTTTTTTTTAAATTAATAGAAATATGGCTATTAAGAGTTTTAACACATTTCAAAAAATTAAATTTCAAAAAATTAACCTATCACCTATTTACTAATAGAGTAATAGAGTAATTTACTATTTTTTTTAGCAAAATGAAAAATCTTTAATTACAATTTCTCTAAAACAACTAAGTATAGTTTTTAAATTCAGATACAATATTTTTGAATTGAGTAAGTCTTTTTCCTTATGAAGTTTATAATATAAATGGATCAATAGAAAGCCCATAGCATGTAATATAGAATATAGATTTTATAAAATATAAATTTTAATGATTGTAACATGTACATTGTTTTAATAAAATATTTTATTTATTTTTGTTTGTTTATGATTTTTGTATTTTTTTATGTATTTAATCTTTTTTAACAAGATACTATGTTAAAAAATTATTGAAGCTTATAAATAATATATTGTACATAATTATATATCATCCAAATACTCCACAAGGATTGTTATTATTAATTTCGTTTTAGTCAATCTCTCTCATGAGGATACCAATCCCCCCAAATCTCTTGATAATCATGGGAGACTTCAAGTTAATTATGTGTTTGTAGGAGAAGAAAGGGGCTACACATAAGGTTGGTGTTGAAGTGGCTTTGTTACATGATACTACACATGGTTTAGGTTGATAAAGATCATCAAACTAAATGGAGTGTAGACCTAGAACAATAGACAAACATGAAAACATCAAATTGCATCAACGTTGGACAAGTACTTCATAAGAGAGAACACCTTACGAAGTGATTGGCATGGGATTCTTTCATTGAAGCCACCATTATCCCAAGCCATGGCTCAAACTATTGGGAAATTAATATAAGTTTATATCTAAGAAAATGACCTATAATCATGCATTTTGATTTGAAAAATTATGGTTTGAGCATCCAAAATTCCTCACAAACATTTAGAAATTCATCAATTATTTCCTTATACAAAAATTTTAGTAGAAAAATTTTAAATATACGAGGGGACAACTAAAATTATGGAACATGGATAGGTTTATGGACATTATATAGGAAATGTACAATTTCGAGGTAAAAATGTGAGAGATCCAAAATGAAACCACTAGAAATGGTTAATTATAAGAAGTAACTAAGGCTAAGGAAAAGACCTTGTGAGATTTTGAGGAGCATAAGAAGCAAAAGTAAATACTTTGGAAACAAAAACTAAGAATTGAATGCTTAAAGGAAGGGGATAAGAACACTTCCATTTTCCATAAATCTTTGTTATAACAATGATATTATAATCAAATATTCTCCCTAGAAGGAGCTCACGGGTAAATGTTGGAGATGCACTAGGATATTTCATAAGAGTTAGTCCAACTTTTTCAATAAACCCTCTGAGATACTGTAGTGCAAAAGAGGACAACCATTATGAAAGTCACCAAAAAATTTACATCAATAATAAATACAAAGAAAGAAAAGGCACTCCTCTTGGAAATTACAAAGGAAGAGACTGAGGAGACTATCAAAGAAATGCACCCTAATATAACTCTTACACATGATGTGTTCACTATTGAATTTTTCTAGTTATGATGGTCAATAATTGGGGGAGATGTTTCAAGAGAAATTGAAGAATGTTGGAGCGAAAAAACATTTTGAAAGCCTTAGATGCAATGCTGTTATCATTGATCCCCAAAACAAAGAAAGTGGATATCTCTAGGGAATATTGATTAATTTCTTTATGTAACATGTTTTATAAAATCATAAGTAAGACCATTTCTAACTCATTAAATCCTCTCCTTCCCAAAGTAAACTCTCTGAGTAGACAAGTTTCCTTCTTTGAGAGATATATATCAATGAGACTCCCTATCAACTTGCCTTTCCATACTTGTATTACATGACTTAGGTAATATGTTCAAGGCAATAATAGGGAAAAATGGAGTGAATGTTATTTGAATTGTTTGAGAGGACATGCCTTAGGCCACTAATAATTCCTCAATGTTACAATGGGTCTAAGGGTGCCAAGAATTTAGGAAGCAAGGAAATTCAATAACATCTTGTACACCTTCTCATTGGCCTCAGGTATATAATTAAATAAGACTAGATCCCACATATTTTTATTTAATACCTCTTTAAATGTGAAAAATCATGTTACAAGAGTACTAGGAATTGATATCAACAATATTCCATCCGAATACCATAGTTCCCCTTTCATAGATAGCACGCTACAATGGAAGGTATGGAAATAATTGATAACAAAAATGTAGAAGAAACTCACAAGTTGTACTTTTTGAGATTTGAACATAGAAGGTTTCCTACTCCTCCTTAAGTTAGTGTTACAAGCACATCCAATCTATTTTTTCTCAACACTCATGGATCCTAAGTATATTCTCCAAAAAATATGAATATTTAATGGAGTGTTCCTATGGGTAGGATATATACTAGATAAAAAATCGCCCTTGGTTTCCTCAGGTAAAATAGGTTGGAAAAAAATGTAGTGTTGGGGATGTAATAGCTTGAAAAATTGGCGATGGTTATGGCGGTGAAGATTTTATGGATATGGACTCAAGGAGGAATGGATATCTTGAATAACATATGGACACAAAAATATGTCCCTAAAATCCCTCTGAAAAAAGTAATTATACTATCTGTTTTTGCCCTAGGATCATTTTTCTAGAGTAGCCTAGCTAAGAAAGAAGTGGGGTTGATACAAAGGAATTGCTTCTCAAATTTCAAGAATGTGAGGAAAATTTTGTTCTAGTAAGAATTGTGGCACCAAATGAAACAATTGGGGAATCAAGAGGAACTAGCATAACTTAGAATATACATGACAACCCAAGGAAAAGTTAGTATAGAATATTATTGGATGGAGAATATGCTACTTTAGGGATGTTCTATTCGGCTTTATAATATTAATCCCTTGGATTCATAATCCCTAGGGTTTTATAATATTAATCCCTTGTATTTATAATGCCTACTTTTTATAATAATAATCCCTTACGTTTAATGATCCCTTGGGTTTATAATATTAATCTGTTTGGTTTACTAATCCCTTGGGTTTATAATATTAATAATTTGTTGGTTTCATTAATGGTTTAGGTTTATAATATCAATCACCGAGGTTTATTAATTCCTTGGGTTTTAGTCCGTTGGGATTATAATATTAATCCTTTGGGTTTATTGATCGCTTGTGTTTATATAGCCTAGAGTTTATAATATCAATCTCTTTGGTTTATAATATTGACCATTTCTTGGGTTTATCAATGCCTTGGGCTTGTAATATTGATCCATTGATTTTATAATGTTCATCTCCTGGATTTATAATATTTTAATCGAATGATTTTACTAAGCCCTTCGGTTTATTAATTTATGCGATTTTAGGAGACCCTTGCAATTTTCCATTTGTTTCTAATATTAATCCGTTGGGTTTTTTAATCCATAGGTCTATAATATTAATGCCTTGGATTTATTAATCCAAGGGGTTTAATTATTTTTTGGGTTTATAATATTAATCTATTTCATTTATTAATATAATCAAATATTTCTTAATTAATATTAGGTTGATATTAGAAACCAATTTTATTATTATTATTTTTTTTAATCTAGTTTTTTAACATTGATCTATTCATTAGTAGAAATTCTTTCGATAATAATCACACGCAAAAGAACTTGGTCGACGCGTTTCGAACCAACCAGTGTGGTTCATCATCAGGACTATGTGATGATGAACCACACTGGTTGGTTCGAAACGTGTCGACCACGTTCTTTTGCATGTGATTATTACCGAAATAATTTCTACTAATTTATATTATGGATCACAGAAGCTTAGATTCCAAAAATTGATCTATTCAGTTTTGTGATTTTTAGATATTGTTAATAATTAATAAATATTTATAGTAATAATAATATTATTATTATTATTATTTTATATAGTATTTTTTTAATATTTTGATAATGTAGGCTTTTGTGATTCATAATTTATAATGGAAATTATTTTGGATGAAATCACATAAAAAATATTGATGTCAACACTTTTCAATGTGGTTCATTGTCAAGATATAGGTAGATAGATAAACTAGAAAGTTATAGACAGTCACAAATATATCTATTTTGTGTTTTATAAATCATTGATTAACTAATTTTAATTATTTATTCATTAATATATTGTTATATTATAGGAACTTTAATAAGTGGTTCAAGTCAGGACATAGATGGTTAGATGAACTAGAGACTTATAAATAGTAGAAATGCAATGCCTAGTCCAACGTCACAAATGTTTTTATTTTCTATTTTTTAATTAGTTAATTAATTAGTTAAATTTTAATTATTTATTCATTAATTTATTGTTAAATTATGATAACCTTCAAATGAAAAGAATAAAGTCAAAATTTAAAAAAAAAAAATGAAAAAAATAAGTAAAAATAAAAATAAAAAAACTTAAAAATAACAATTTAAAAAAAATATGGAAAAAAAAAAAGAAAAGGAAATAACCAAAAGCCAAAAGTGAAACAATAACACATAAGAAGAGATATAATTATTTATTTAATTAAGATTTACCAAAAGAGCCTATATAAATAATAAAGTCAAATGTAAAAACTTCGAAAATAGAAAAATTATTAAAGAATCCAAAAACGTTAGAAGTAAAAGAAATACTCAAAAGTCAAATAATATGTAAAGAATTAGAGAGGTTGGAAAATTTTTGTACAATCAAAACAAAATAAAATAAGAAATAAAATTATATACATGAATCATAATATTATAAACACAAAAGAATAATAAATAGAATATGTTAATAAAAAAATTAAAGGAAATAATAAATTATTAAGAGAATTAGACTTATAAAAAAGTACTTACTATTTGTTAAAAAAAAATAGAAATAAAGAGAGGGATCAAAGAATGCCTTATCTTCCAACCATCATATGTATTAAACATCTTGGACCTTTTTTGAATCTCAATGGTCTCTTTGTACTTATAATGATGGAAGTAATCAATCTTGACAATGACCTCAGAATCTTGAATATTAATGTGGTGTTTCGTCTTCACCACATGCTATGTTGATGATCGAGTCCTATAGTGCTTTATGTCACTTGAATGCTCTTTAATCCTTTTATTAATGGAACATCATGCTTCTCCAATACAGGTGGTAAGGAACATCGTGCTTCCTAAAAACCAGAGCAATCTTGTTAGTCGTTCCTTCTATAAAGGGAATTTTAACATTGGAAGTCAAATCCATAGATTCTTTCTTAATCCTCGAATTTTTTTTTGCCTTTTGAAAAGCTTTCAAACATTGGGATCTGCTATAACCATTCTGTCAAAAACATTAAGAAGATGGGGTTTTTCATGCTTCAAGTGATCTTAATCAGAAACCCACAAAGCGCGATAAAATTTTTTGTTTAGAGCCCTTGGCTTCTGGGAATGTTAGTGATGTGAGTCAGCATGAATCCCTAGCTTCTGTGAAGGATGGTGATGTGAGTGAACATGAATATATTCTTTAGTTTTCATTTTCTTACAAAAAAACTCCATGAGAAAAAGAACCATTAGACGTCCTAGAAACCACAACATCAAGAAAGGGAATGCTACCATTAACTTCATATTCCATAGCGAATTTGATATTATTATTATTTCTTTTATATATTTATTAATAATAATATTAAATTTATATTGCTTATTTCAACCACATTTACTAATGTGCTTATGCATGTGATTGAGCAAAGAGGCTAATTCTCTAGCCTAGTGTGAAGGCCATGTGTAAGTATGTTCTTCTTCAACTTTGAGTTGACAAGTTTCCTTATTAAAATAAAGATAAAATATTCTCTAAATAGATCCACTTATATGAATATAAACTTCATTTATATTTATATAGAAAATAAATTTTAGAAGAAAATATTTTAATATTATACATAATAAAATATCCAATGTAAATTATAAATAAAATATTTACGATGAATTAATATTCACATTTACTTACAAATATTTAACATTCAATAATAATTTGAACAATAAAATATTACACACCTTTTCCTACATTTTAAAATAAATTTGCACTTACAGAAAATTAATCTAGACTTTACATAAATATATATTATTTAATATATATTGAACATTTATTAATATGATTTTATTCATTATTTTTTAATATAGCTAAAATATTAATTTTTCATTTCAAAAAATGTAATTTTATAAATAAATTTATTAATGCGATACCTAATATATATAATCAAATGAATTTGAATATCAACGATCACAATATAATCTTCTTATCATATTGTCATTGTATGATATAGTGTAGATGACATATTATAACCATCCGTTAGCGGTTGGAAATCATTATTTCGGAAAAAATCGAGCCATCATGGCACTTAGACATCAAAATCCCTTTGCCAAAAAAGTTTTGGCCAAATTATGAAATCAATATCCATCCGTTACATAGGTGACATTCTAAAAAGTTTTGGGGATTTGCATTAACATTTCCACAATCCTTACGGCCACAAATAAGCCAAACCAATGTAAACAGAGTCTCTGAACAACTGTTTCAATATTCTATAGGCCCTTTATATGTTTCTTCCACATAGAAAGAGATTTTTTTTATGTTTCTTGGAAATGAGAATAGTCCTTTCTATGCTTCTTTAACAGAGTAGCAACCCTTTTAATTTTTGTGTGAGATGGAACTAAATGGAACTGTTATGCAGGCTGATAAAAATGATTTGAACTCGTTACAATGCATGCTGATAAAATGATTTGAAGTTGTTACATATGTTTTGGATTTTTTTTCACTATTCATTGTCAGATTAAATATTTCATTGTCGTATTAAATGTTTTTACGTTATGATGTTATGAATTTGAACTTGTTTCCAATGGTTATTAGATTCGAACTTGTTTCGTGGATTTTCATTATTATTCATTTTAATATTAAATATTGTTATTATTATATTAACTATTAAAAATGATGAGTTGGTATAGCAGTTATTAGATTTCAACTTGTTTCAAACATTATGATTTTTATGATTATTCATTATAATATTAAATATTGTTAATTATCAAATCTTTCGGTGAAAATCACAATGGAGAGTTTTGATAATTAATTTATGGATCACAGAAGTCATATTCCTAATATTAAATATTGTTATTTATATTAACCATTAAAATTCATCATAACATTAAATATTCAATATTAAATTAGAATAGTTTGGAGATAATCTAAATCTATATTTAAATTAAAAATAATATTTAATTAATAATTATTTAAAATAATAAAAATTAGTATATTATTTTTTCTTGCGATTAATCTCAAATCCACTTTATTTTATTTATTACAACATTGTAATTAGATGGAGTTGACAATCAGGATCAAGATGAAGTTGGTAATTACTACTGTGAACCTTACAAAACAAGTGCCACGAGCGTTGCTCTAAGCCATTTTTGCTATAAAATACCAAGTAAATGACCTAAGAGAAATCACACCATTTCTAATTGGATTATTAGGAGTGAACCATTGATTATAGTCAGATTGAAATAAGTAGGTCAAAATATGACTATCAAGAGAAATATTACCATTGATAGTTACTTGAAAAGGTCAATTGGGTTTTGTCCTATATTTATTCCTTTAGAAGGTGAGTAGACCCTTTTCTCATTACATAAGCACTGTAAAAATATTTGACCATTTCATCCATTTTAATGCACTTGTAGTCACTGCAACAAACACTGTCCAAAATGTTACCTACAATTGAATGTTGTAGCCTATTATGGATCTGGAAAACGTTCGTTCCATGGTCACTTCTTGATTGATCAAAGTCAATTTCTCACACATTTCCATTTTGCAACAAGTTCATGAACGGATTATTTTACGGAATCCCTAACAAGCATAACACAATCCATCAAGATAATGTTTGTACAATGTTCAACCCATGTTGACATTTAGTACGCACTGCTATTGATAGTAACTTACTTTTGGCTACATTTATATTTCAATTTTGGTGAGTTTTTAAAACATTCTCTTTTGCGCGACTTCGCTCTCTCGAGTGTCGTTTTGATGTTTTTAACTGTCACTTTTTCTTTCTTTCACTTTAATTAGTTTCATTTTCACATTATCTTCTCTCTATCATGTGTCGCTTTCATTGTCATTCATGTATCACAAGTGCCGTTCACTCTTTTATTTTCATGTAGTAAATGTCATCTTTTTGAATTCGGAGTGTCTCACAATGCACATAATATAGTTTTGGTTTGTTTGAGGGGTTAATATTAGTGTTAAGGAGTTGTACCTACCATGTAAACATGTGTTGCAGTGATTCCAAAGTTTGAAGCATTATCGCACAAGTGTAATCACAGTTGTCTGTAACATATCCAAATTCTTTTTTCTTATATTCACTTAAGGATATTCCTAACTTATCCATTACGCTTTTACTTCTTATCCCAAGGACATTTCTGCTATTTTAAATTCAATTTTGTATCCTCATTTAGACAATACTCAAGTCTTCTCCTTTTATACTACCCATGGTTAATATCTTAACCTTCCACATAATAATTTCCATATTAACTTAATACCCCTCCTCTGTATTCCTATAGTCCATCTTACCTTTAGTGCATATATTCAACATATATATTTTCACCTTACCTTTAATACATATATTCATTAACATATACACCTACATCATTTTCACACCTTTCCATGCATACTAACTTTATGTAAATATTTCACATTCAAAAATTTTGATATCATATATTCATTACCAATGTAACTATGATGAGGATATATTTTTATGCCACTATTAACTTAGCCTATCCCACTTGTTGACCTGACCCATTCACTAATATCCAAGTGGAAATTCACATGGCCTTAACATGTCCCGCACGCCTCTTTCGAGATTCCACATGTATGCATGGGTTTCTTTGGGTGAAACGAATGGCCAGGTTACGTTGGAGAAACCCTAAAGGTTTCGATCTACCCAACTACTGATTCATTTCATCATTTCTTCTTTGGCATCAGTCGTCTCTAGTTCTGGAGCTTTGCCTCCATGATGAACCTGCAACTCTGTTTCCCACTCTATTTGCGATCAATTCCTCCACCACTTTTGTGGCTGGAGTGATGCCTTCAAGCTAAACAAGTAGCAGTAATGTATCTATGTTGTTGCGTGCAAGTTCTTCCAAGGTTTTTGAATGTCGTTGTTCACTTGTGACCATTGCAAGCTCTGTCTCTCCGATTTTTCTATTATTTTTTGCTCATGTATTTATGGTTAATTTGATAGGGTTTTTTTCTATCCAACTTTTTCTTTCTTTTGCATGAAGGATGCTAGCTTTGGTCGACTAGTTAATAACCTTCATCAAGTAAGAAACATTTATTTGTGTCTCTATTTTTTTTTTATGTTTAGGCTTAGCTTCCAAATAGACTGATATGGGTTTATCTGTTTTACTACAGGCATTGTCTTTTTCCTTATGTACGTAGATATGTCTTCCCCAATCTCTGCATAGATATGACATTCCCTCACGAACCCAAGGCTCTCATCTGGCTTGCAACAAAGGTAAGCACTTCTTCTAATATCCTCAATATTTTGTAAAAGAATCTTTGTCTTATTTTAAATTATTTGGTTATCTGTAGATAACATAGGTTGTTTTAGTTTCTCAACTTCGATTCATTAAAACCCCAATGTTTTCGGTAGTTGGGTCATGAGCCATTTTTTTGTTAAATGTGAATTTGCTGGAAAAATCCCTTTTTCCCCAATTTCAAATTGTGATTTTGTTTTTCATTTTGTTTTTAAAGGTTGATTCATCTGTCCCACTCAATTTGAGAGGAGTTTACAGCATTTCACCATTATGTGGGGCACCTCCTCTATTTTATATCTGATTTCCCTTTTCAAATTAATATGTGTAATTATTTTTTACGTTGTCTTTGTAATTGTAATTCCACTATCTTTAAATTATATTGTTGTAATCATTGAGTGTTTAATTCTGTGCTTTCTGCAGAAGGATTTCATTCTCATGTGTTTTATAAATTGGTTTGTTAGTATATGGGAGCTTTAATTCATAGTTTATTTGGTTCCCTGTCTAGCGGTCACGCTCGCATTATCTCCCTTTATATATGCAGGCCTTCCAAAATTTTCTTTACGCTACAGGGTATCACCTTGGAAGGTGTCATACAAGCGTATCTCTATTGATTTTATTATTTATTCATACTAGAACTCTTAATCCTTTGATGAAAAAGAGATATGGGCTAGGTTTTTCTGCATGATCCCATTATCATATTTTGATATCAGTGTGAAGTTAAGATGATAATAGTTCAAAGAAGCACTCATATACATTTACTCAATTTATTACTATCATAATAGACTTATGACTACACTATTTTAATAATTTTATGATTTTTACATAATTTACTTTCATTTATGTATTTAAATGAGGCTTTACCCATAATTGGATTTTTTATTGTAATTTCAAAAATAACCATTCGATGGTTTCAAGCTTGGCTTTGCCCATTTCTCTTTATGATTTGTCATCTTGTATGTTGATACAACTCATTGCATAATTATCTCTGAAATGTATGAGACCTATCGTTTTTTTCTAAATATAATATTTTTAATTTTTCTATGTTATAATTACAATCTTCCAATCCTAAATTTCATATGCTAGATTATATACTTGTTTTTTTTTTTCTTTTGTTCATAACAGTGGCTCATCCCTCTATGAACTATTATTCTTCTAATGTTTTAGGAAGGGTTTCACTTGGCATGAACAGGTTCTTTTTACCCACATAGATCAATTTAAATGCATTGGTATTTATTCATTTTCTTCTTGTCATTGCGTTGCTTACAAAGAACGTGTCACTACATTTGGATTATGCAATCTACTCACGCAAGCTTATTGTTGTATGAAGGTTTGGGCCAATAGTTTTATTTATTTATCAGTCCCTTGTTATTTCTATTGATCATAAAATATTAGTGTATTAATTCCATATTCAATATTTTTTTTCCTTTTAATTTTTTTGATCCAATATGGGTAACCTCTACCCAGGTTTCTCATATTTTTTGAATTTAGACAAGTATTCTAGCACGCATATAACTTACCTATTCAGGTTAGTCTAATCTTAATTTATTAGTATCTAGTTTTTAATTATACTCCTTTAGTTTATATGTCAAATAAACCTTACTTATAGCTTCCCTAACTGTATAGCTTCCCTAACTATATGTACAAGTGAAGAAAAAGTAATAAAAGAGTCTGCTCAGGTAATTTCACTCTCATTACCATTATTTATATATTGATAGTTTGATTTTACTTTACTAATTATTCAATTTGTTTTCTAACTCTAGACTTGTCTTTTGCAGGTTTGTTCTCAAGTATTTTAATTGAGTTACAGGTTTAAGCTGCCACCTTTCAAGCTCAAGCTCACAGTTTCAATTTTTATGTCACAGGTCGGTTAACAGATATTTCATCCTGGTTCTTCTGTCTCTTGATCTAGTCCAATATGCTTAGAATTTATGGTTCAAGGCCATGATTCGTATTGGGGCATAAATTATTTTGATGTAAACCATTCACCTATGTATATAGATGACATTGCGACTCTCAATAAATTCAAAGATTTGAACACTATTTGTTTAATAGTTAAATTTCCAATTTTCTCCTCTATCATGTACCTCCTCTTCTCAATTTTCACTATGAAATATAATCTCAGTACTTTTCTATAGTTTACATTCTTTCTTTACATGTCATGCATTCACAAAACAAAATATGAAATCATTTTTACTTTGATATGCATTCAGTCAGCAGGATATGAAATCATTTTAATTTTATATGCATGCGTATAACAGAATATAAAATCCTTTTTCCTCTTTATGATTTCATGAAATTGCATATGAAATCATTTACTTCTACATATATTTGTATTGTTGCATATCTAAATCTAGCTTTCACTTCTATATGCATTGATACTCATTAGATTTTACTGACTATATTACTTTACAAAAAAATCCCATGCATTTACACTTAATAATAATTATCAGAATAGGACCCTTTCCTGGGTTTATATTAGTAATGATTTTTATCTAGTGTCATTTCTTTTAGTCCATGTAGCATAAAGAAAGACTTCATTGTAATGAATTACAGACAGGACAATATACAATACACATAAGTACTTATTGGATATTTTCATAAACATTTACAGGTTAACATTACATAATAAAAGTATGATCTCTTGTCTAATTGGACATGTAAAAATACCTACATATCAAATCATGTCTCCCAGACAGAATTTTTCCTGTAAGGTAAGACGAGATATCTTATTTAAGACACTTCTATAATGATATAGCTTTAATATAAAACTACAATAAGCACATACCAATGTGAAAAGAATAATTTTCCTCCCAACCATGAGATTCACATTAGAGCTCTCCCCCTAGCAAAGACCAATATTCTGTAGTGTAGAGAACCCCCTTGTCACACTAGTGATGGCTCTTTTAAGCCCTATTTCCCTCAACATGTTTCCATAATGGTGTCCCATTATTATGTGATGTTTTCCCCAGAACCTAGGCTTTTCTTTTGTTTTTTTGCACAAAACAATTCTTTAAAACTTTTTTTCCTCTGGACATTTTTTTCCTACCTCTTCTCAGTAACTTTCCACTTTACTAAGGATTTTATTGGATCTTCTTCTCCCATATAGTTTAATTATTTATTTAATTTTCTCCAAGTATTTTTTGGAGAGTTTTGGGAAAGTTTCTAATTCTAGTCGATCCTCATGGATAATAATTTCTTGGTCTCCATTACTCTGTCTTTACCACATCGAATTTTAATTCATAATTACTTATTAATTTAAAAATAATTTTGTTCATACATAATTTTTCCATAGGTCCACCTAGACCTTCGGTTTATTTGCATAACATAAAAGTTATAAATCAAGGGTATTACATAGTCCCCCCTTAAAAAAAAAACACTTTCCTCGATGTTGCAAACTACTTTGCTTATTCTTTGAACATCATTGGATATGCTTCCTTCTTACTTTCTTCCCACTCCTAGGTAGCTTATTCATGTTCAAAGTGCTTCCATTGCACTTTAAATCGAGCTATTGTTCTATTCTAGAGTACGATTTCTTCCCGTTCCAATATATGAAGTGGCTCTGGAAGAAATTCCCCTTATGTTTCCACCTGTATCAAAGTCTAGTGAACTACATGAGAAGGTTCATGCACATATTTCTTCAACAATGATACATGAAAAACATTATGAACTTTAATATGACTTGGTAGAGCCAATTTTTAAGCTATTGGACCCACTCTTTCGAAAACCTCAAGGCATCAACAGTATCGAGGTGCTAAATTGTCACAATTGTTAGTATGCAAGGTACTTTTGCATGGTTTGATCCTCAAGTACAAATGATCTCCAATATTGAATTCCCTGTGAATTATTTTCTTATCTGCATAACTCCTATGATAGTCTTGAGTTGCTTTAATGTTCTGTTGGATTTTTTTTACTATCCGCTCCATGTCATATAGTGCATCGGGTATAAGTACCAATTTCTCATCTGATTGACTCCAGCTAAGTGGAGTGTGGCATTTTATTCCATACAAAGCTTCGAATGGACTCATTTTAATAGAGGTATATTAACTTTTGTAGTAATCAAATTATCAAAAATGCAGAAAATATTCCCACTTGGCGGGTCTGTCCATTACATACATGTGAAGCATGTCCTCTAATGTTTGGTTTTTCCTTTCTTTCTTCCCATCTGTCTAAGAATGGTAAAATTTGTTGAATTTCATCTTTGTCCCCATTCCTCCAAACCGATTTTTCAAAAATGGAGAGGTAAATTTTTCATCCCTATCATAGATAATCATCTTTGGTATTCCGTGAAGTTTAAAGATTTCTTTCATAAAAACATTGGCTACTTGTGTTGTTGCAAAACTAGATTGTATAGGAATAAAATGAGTTCCCTTGGTTAATGTGTCCACCACCACCATAATGGAGTCATGCTAGTATTTAGTACGTGTAAGTACACTTAGAAAATCCATGGATACCACTTCCAACTTCCATTCTAGAATTGAAATAGGGTACATTAAACCGACATGATGTTGATGCTCTACCTTAACTTTTTGGCACTCCAAATATATATCCATGTAATCATCTATTTCCTTCTTCATTCCTGGCCAAAACATGTTTTTCCAAAAGGTTGTAACCATCTTTCAATAACCTAGATGACTTGAATAATGTCTCTTATGGTATTCATATAAAATCACTTGTTTCAAGGTAGATACATTTATAACATACAACCTCTTATTATAACTCATTTATCCTTTAGGATTCATGGTGTATCCTGAAAATTTATCTTGCTATAATTTTTCCTGCAATGTTAAAATATTGGGGATCTTGCAAGAAAAATTCTTGGATTTGTTCCTCCACATAGAATTTCACACTGCTACCAGTATATAACAAAATTGGATGAGAATGTATACTTAAGGCTTCAGTAATTTAGTTTTCCTTTCGTTTAATCTGTTTGATCTCCATATCAAATTCACTAAGGAAATCTAACCATATTACTTTCCTTGCATTCAAATATGGTTGACTAAAGAAATATTTCAGAATGATATGATCTGTCATCAACAAAAATTTCTTTCCCAACAGCTAGTGTCGCCATATTTTTTATTCATGTAGGAAAAAAACTAATTCCAAGTTATAAAGTCCATGAATTTGGTCGTGTTTCTTCAATTTTTCGGACTCATAGGCTATCACAGAAATGTATTGAAGAAATACTACTCCCAAATCTTCTATACAAGCATCAATGCACAAAAAAACTCTTTGTTGGATGAATAATTTTTAGGGTAGGTGCAGTAGTTAATTTTTTTTTTTAGCTGCTCAAAACTCCCTTGGGATTTGGTTGTCCATTCAAGCTTCACATCTTTTTTCTGCGAAGAGGTAATGGTGTGAGCCAATGAAAAAAATACTTCTAAAAATCTACAGTAATATCTGACAATACCCATAAATGATCATATTTCTGGTACATCGGTGGGTAACATCCACTTTAATATTGCTTGTACCTTTTCTGGATCTACGACCAATACTTCCTTGGAAATAACATGTCCCAGATATTGAATCTTGGGTTTGTAAAACTCAAAGTTGCCGAGTTTTGCATACAGTTGGTGTTCTCTGAGTGTTTGAATATACTATTCAAATATGTTCCTAGTGTTGCTCTTTTTTCTTAGAGGACACCATAATATCATCTATGAATATTAACAAAAAGTTATCTATGTGTTTGTGCAGAACATTGTTAGTGAGGCACATGAAAGTAGCATCAGTGTTTGTGGGTCCAAAGGGTAATACTATGAACTCGTAATGTCCATACCGAGTTCTAAAAGCTTTTTTATGAATATCTTCATGTTTGATACAAAGCTCATGATAACCGGTTCTGAAGTTAATTTTTGAGAATACAATTTCTACCATTACCTGTGAAATAGATCATCTATCCATGGGAGGGGGTACTAGTTCTTGATGGTTAACTTGTTAACTATCTATAATCTATGCACATATGGAGGTTTCCATCCTTCTTCTTGAAAAAAAAAATCGGTGCTCCACATGGAGACACACTTAGTCTAATGTACCCTTTGATGAGTAATTCCTGCAACTTAAGTTTCAATTCTAGCAGTTTAGGGGTATCTGTTCTATAAGGGGCTTGGGAAACTACGGTGGCCCCCAATACTAGTTCAATGGAAAAATCAATATCTCTGTCAAGGGGAAGTTGAGATATTTCTTGAGGAAATACATTGTGGAATTCCTTAATCACTGGTAAATTTTCTACAGGTTCATTGTCTTCTTGTTGTCGTAAATATTAAATTTTGACAGCATACAATGGACAAAATTTCCTTGTTTTCTGCTTCAGTTGTCATGTAGAAATTTTCCTAACAGACGCATGTTTTGGTTTCGCCGTTACCACCACTAACTTTCCTAGAGAATCAATACAATTTACTTATTTTCCTAAACAATTTACTACTGCTTTCAGTTGTTCCAGCCAATCCATACTAGCTAGGAGGTAATAAGATCCTAAGGGAAGGATATTCAAATTTAAATATGTGATGCACCTATTTAAAATTACACGATATTTGTGTATTTTATGGGTGACCTTCCATTTCGCTCTTTTTGCCAACTGCACCAGCCAGGATCACTAAAATTTTATGTTTTCAGTTTACATTTTTCCACTATGTGTGGACTAATTTAACTTAAACTAGGTTTTTGATTAATTAAAGCAAACATGTGTTGGTCAGAAATGATACCTTCAATTTTAGCGATAGTTGATTAATTCTCAACTTGTCTATCTTCAAATGTCG